>CAUYSK010056167.1:0-19733 GCA_963575035.1 Avahi laniger
CTCAACATCTCTAATCATCAGGGAAATGCAAATTAAAACCACAATGAGATACCACTTATCTCCAGTGAGACTGGACTTTATCAAAAAGTCCCAAAACCATAAATGTTGACGTGGATGCGGAGAGATAGGAACACTCATGCACTGCTGGTGGGACTGCAAACTAGTGCAACCTCTGTGGAAAGCAATATGTAGATACCTTAAAGAGATACAAGTAGAAGTACCATTCGATCCAGCAATCCCATTACTGGGTATCTTCCCAAAAGAGCAAATGATACTGTATAAGAAAGACACCTACACCTGAATATTTATAGCAGCACAATTCACAATTGCAAAGATGTGGAAACAACCCAAGTGTCCATCAATACATGAGTGGATTAATAAAATGTGGTACATGTATATCATGGAGTACTATTTAGCTTTAAGAAACAACGGTGATATAGCACCTCTTATAATTCTCCTGGATAGAACTGGAACACATTCTACTAAGTGAGGTATCCCAAGAATGGAAAGACAAGCACCACATGTACTCATCATTAAATTGGTATTAACTGATCAACACATAAGTGCACATATAAGAATAACATCTATTGAATGTTGGGCGGGGGGGGAGGGGAGAGGAGGGAGGAGGTAACGGGTATATACATACACAAAGAGTGCAATGCCCTACACCTGAAGAATGGACATATTTGAAACTCAGACTTAGGGGGAAGGGGGGGCAAGGGCAACATACGTAATCTAAGTATCTGTACCCCCATAATACGCTAAAATAAAATAAAATGTGGACATGGAGACATAGAGAGAAAATACCACGTGATGAGGGAGGGAGAGATTGGAGTGAGTGTCTGCAAGCTGAGGATTGTTGAAGATCACAGGCAACCACCAGAAGCCAGGAAAAGGCAAAGAAGGATCCTGTCACAGGGTCTTCAGAGACAGAAAGGCCCCGGTGACATCTCAATTTTAGACTTCTATTCTCCAGAATTGTGTGAGAATAAATTTCTTATGTTTTAAGCCACTGTCTTTGTGGTAATTTGTTATGGCAACTCTAGGAAACCAACATAGGAATGATACTGAGTTTCCTATTTTACAGATTTTATTGAGAGTAGTTGCCAATGTCCCATGTGGTACAGCCATAACTCCAAACCTCAGCATTGCTGGCTTGATGAATCAGAACAGAATTTGGGGCAGCCATATCCCTTGAAAAATGAAAGCACAAATTCTAGAAAGGAGAAAGAGAGAGCCTCAAAATCTGTGTATTCGGTATGCCTCAGTCTCTGCATGACCCTTCTGTGATCCACGTATAATGCAATCTACAAACAGCCCTGTTAAGATTAAAAATACCAAACTGAAATTTGAGCTCCCATCACCTACAAGGGGAAAAAACTCAGAATTTTTATTTTAAGTGAAGCTAAGTGAATACTTGGCAAAAAAACTCACAAAACTCTTTAGAGGAACATAATAGGTCCAGAGTTTCGATGAGATACCATTTACAATGCCTAGGATATTAGATAAAATAATTCAAAAGAAGAAGAAACAGGAAAAAATAAGCCATTCTATGCAGAACAATGAACAGGGATCAACCCCAAGATGACCCAAGCAGTGGAATTAGTACATAAGCAGTTGCTATTAATATACTCAAGGCTGTAATGGAAAATGAGCCCAGATTGAAGGAAAATCCCAGCAGAAAAATAAACAAAATATATAACAAGATCTAACAGAAATTCTGGAAGTGAGAAATATATTTAAAGTTTTCAAAAAGTTACTGGATGTGATTAACAGCCGAATGAAGATGACATAGGAAAGGTTCCATGAATTTGAACACAGTTCAATAGAAATGAAGAAAATAAAGAAACAAAGAAAAAAAAATTAGCAGAACCGCAGGAAATTGTAAGACAATTCAAAAGATATGCCAAATATCTAATTGGAGTCTCAGAAAATGAAGAGAGAGAAAATGGAGCAAAAAATATACTGGAATAAATAACAACTGGAAATTTACTAAATTTAATTAAATATACAAAATTACAGATTGAAAATACTTAGCAAATACCAAGCAGAATTAATACACACACAGAAAAAAATCTCACTTAGGCATATCATTGTCAAACTATTGTAATTTCATATAAACTTTAAAATAAGACATGTTGGGGAGGATTCCTTCCTTCTCGATGTTGTGGAATAATTTCTGCAGGATAGGCATCAGTTCTTCTTTGTTAGTCTGGTAAAACTTGGGTGTGAAACCATCTGGTCTAGGACTTTTCTTTTTAGGAAGATTTTTTTATTGCTGCTTCAATTTCGGTACTTGACATTGGTCTGTTCAGGAATTCTATTTCTTCCTGATTGAGCTATTTAGAGAAAGAATAATTTTGTCTGTATATAAAAGTTTTATTTCTCCTTTCCAAACTGGGTGACTTTTGTATTTTTTTTGTTTTATCTTTTTATTTTCTGGCTAGGATTTCTAATAAAATGTTAAATAGAACTGATGAGTGAGACATCCTTGCTTTGTTTCTGATATTAGAAAAAAGCACTCCATTTTTCACCATTAAGTATGATGTTATCTCTAGGTTTTTCATAAATGCACTTTATCAGTTTACAGAAGTTCCTTTCTATTTCTTGTCTTCTCAGAGTTATTTTTCTCTAATCACCAGTGGATATTGAATTTTTTCAAATGCTTTTTTGTCTCTACTTGCATAATTTTTTTCTTTTTTAGTCTGTGGATATAATGAATTAAATTGATTTTCACATGTTAAACTAACTTTACATTCTGGGGTACATCTTATTTGGACTTAAAAAGTTACAATTTTTATATATTGCAAAATGTGACTTGATAATTTTTTGTTAAAGATTTTTGAATCTTTCTTCCTTTCAGATATTGGTCTGTACGTTTCTTGTAATGTGTTGGTCTCATTTTGGTCTCTATGTAATTCTGGTCTCAAAAAATAAGTTGGAATATTTACTATTATCTTTTATCTTCAGGAAAAAATATGTAGAATTATAATTATTTATTCCTTAGATATTTGGTAGAATTCAAGAGTGTAATCACATAAGCTAGAAAGTTTTTTTCTGAAGATGTTTTAAATTATAAACTCAGTTTATTTAATACATTTAGGGCTATTCAGGCTATCTTGAGGAAACTTTTGCAGTTTGTGTCTATCAATCAATTTGTCCTTTTCATCTACAATCATGTGTCATTTAACGTTAGGAATATATTCTGAGAAATGCAACCTTGGGCAGTTTCATTGTGTGAACATCATAGAGTGTACTTAACACAGGCCTAGATGGTATAGCCTACCACACACCTAGGCTATATGGTATAGCCTATTGTTGCTAGGCTACAGATCTGTACAGGATGTTACTATACTGAGTGCTATAAGCAATTGTAATACAATGATAAGTATTTGTGTATCTAAATATATCTAAACATAGAAAGGTACAGTAAAAATATGATATGATGTTATGGGACCAGCATCATATACACAGTGCATTATTAACTGAAACATTATTATGCATCACATGAGTGTATATTGTGGAATTAATTTTCACAAGATTATTTATAATACTTGAGTATTACCCTTTTAATATTTGTATTATCTGTAATGATTTCTTTTATTTCCAATATTAATTATTTGTGCCTTCTTCCTTTTTTTTATTGATTAGTCTGGATAAATGTTCCCAATTGCATTGGTATTTTCACACAATCAGTTTTGCTGGCTTTCATTTTTCTCTGTTGTTTTTCTGAATTTTGTTCCATTTGTTTTTGCTATTATCTTTATTATTGACTTCCCCCTGCTTAATTTGGATTTAACTGCTCTTGGTTTGCTAATTTCTAAAGGTGTTACCTTGGATAATTGCTTTGATCTTTCCTTTTTTCTAATGTAAATATTTAATATTGTAAATTCCTTTCTAATCACTTTTTTAGTTGTATTCCGCAAATTCTAACATTTTGTTTAATTTTCCTTTGGTTCAAAGTGTTTTCTATTTTCTCTTAAATGTGTCTGTGTATGTGCACATATGTGTGGTATTGGATATATTAATTACCTTGATCACGGTGATTATTCCATAATGTATACATGTGTCAAAACATCAAATTGTACACCTTGAATATACACCATTTTTATTTTCCAATTTCACTTCAATAAAACTGGAACAAAAACCACATCATTTTTGTTTTTGCTTTTTACTTTTATTTTGCTGGTGTCATAAAGCATATTTTATTTGATTTCAATCTTTTAAAATTTACTGAGTTTTCTTTTATCACCCAGAAATTGATACAACTTGGTAAATACTCCCTTGCATTTAATATGAATTTGTATTCGGCTATCGCTGAGTAGAGTGTTTTATACAGGTTAAATAGGTCAAGTCGGTTGGAAGCTTTACTTTTCTTTTACCATTCTTTTTCCTTTGTGTTACCATTGTTATAATTTCTATTTACTGTCTTGTGTTTATTATGCTGTATCCAGTCTACTTTTAGGTTAATTGATGGAATTATTCATTTCTGATACCGTGTTTTTCATTTCTAGCATTTCCATTTGACTCCTTTGTACAGTTGTAATCTCTCTGATGAAATATACCTTATTTATTCATGTATTCCATTTGTCTTATCATGAAACATATTAGTTATAGTTAGTTTTAAATTCTTGTCTAATAATTACAACAACTGAGTCATTTCTGAATCTGTTTCTGTTGGTTCCTTTTGACAGTTAGTTGTTTTTCTTGCTTTTTGTTTTTGTTTGTCTATTCCCAATAAATTTCTGTTGAATGGCAGACATGATATGTAGTAGAGACTGATGTAAATAGTATTTATTTCTGAAAATGGACATGCTTTTCTTCTGTTGTGTCATTAGTGTACTTGGTTTGATCATGCCAGTAGTTGGACTGTGTTTGATTTGATTATTGCTCCAGTTACTTTCATTCTACCAAATACATCAGATTTCTCCAGTGGCAGGTGACTGGCACTTTTGCTTACTGTGAAGCCTTGAGTGTTCAAAAGTTTTCTTTGTACTCCTGCTTCACCTCCAACTTTGAGCAAGGTCTCTATCCATACTCTAGCCCTTTCCTCAGGGTATATTTCTGTTGATTTTTACTTGGTGCAGGTTTTGTGGTGTGGGCAGGGATGTTTCTCAGTCCTCCTGCTCCAGCCTCAGTCTTCAGCAGGCCATGAGCACCTGAGCATCACAGGAGGGGCTTTCTCAACATTTTCATTCCATTTCCACTGACAAACAACCTCTGCCTCAAACACAGAGTCTAAAGAGTGGGCACCCTGCCCCATCCCGTGCCAGCCAAAGTCTTCCCTGTATTGGTGGGTGCCATAAACTGAATGCTTGTGCTCCTCTACAATTTATATGTTAAATCCCAATGCCCGGTGTAATAGTTTTTAGAAGTGGGAACTTAGAGAGTGATTAGGTTATGAGGGCAGAGCCCTCACAGTGGGGCTAGTACTCTTATAGAAGAGATCCCAGAGAGCTCATTCACCCCTTTCACAAAGGACACAATGAAAAGACAGCCATCTGTTAACCAGGAATTGGACTTTCACCAGACACTAAATCTGTTGATGCCTTGGTCTTGGACTTCCCAACCTCTGACACTGTGAGAAATAACTTTCTGTTTTTTATAAGCCACCCAGCCTGTGTCATTCTCTTATAGCAACATGAATGGGCTAATATAGTGGGGATCTTTGGCAAGAATTATTTCTCTGCCACTCTCTTAGCAAGAGAAGACTCCCACCTTATACCAGTGTCTGGTACCAGCTGGTTTCCTATCTCTCTATAGTAGCAGATGTTTTTGCATAGTGTAAGCTCACTGTAGAGATTGATTTCCTGTATTTCCCTCAGTGACAGCAGACCTATGATGAAAATCAAGTTAGAGACTGGGAAGGTAAGAGGACATCTTTCTCTTTTTCCAACAGCAAATATTTTTTTTTTCTCATGTCCAAGCAGTGTCTAGGGGTGGGCAGCAGCAGCTGCTCACCATCTTGCAATCATGTAGGGCTTGAAGCATAGACAGGCTTCTCCAGGTAGTTCTTCCCCATCTTTAAACATAGACAGGACCCGCATACCTGTGATACAAAGGGGGTTTCATACAAGTCTCCTTTCTTTATCCCAATCTTTTGTGTCAGCATCCAGTGGAAGCCAGTGGAGAATGGCTGGGAAGTGGGTGCAGACTCCCCCTTTGAGTGTTGCTTCTGGAGATCTTAAACTAATATTTTAACTCATATTTGGTCTTTAGTCATTGGTTAATATTTTAGTTGTAGTTTCCTTGCCTACTTTTATGGCTGCTGCCTCATCTTCCTGTGTTTGCCAAAGGTAAAATATTCATGTGACGCATCTCTCCTTGAAGGGTCTTACCACCTTTTGGAATTCAGTTTACCAGGTTACCTTTTGGTTTGAGCTCTGAGATAAGCTAAAAAAAATGTATAAAATTTTTAAATTAGATAGCTTTTTCTTATTGTTAGGGTGGATTCAACATCTTTTTCTTACTGTTATTTTCTGAAACATTTACATCCTTAATGGAAACAGAAATCTGTGGGAATTTTTGACAAATATACTTAAGCTTATATTTTCCCTATTTGCATCAAAAGTAATCCACATTTGTATTAGTAAGGATGAGCTATATTTTGCTGTGATAACAAATAATCCCAAAGTATCAACAGCTTTAAACACCACTCACACTACCTCTCCATTTTAGGAGGTCAAAAAATCTGCTCAGATTTATTTTCACAGGATGCAGGTTGACAGAGTAGTCTCCATCTAGAATTTTTCAGTTCATTTTGGCAGAGACAATTGAATATGAATAGTAAAGTGAATATAATTTTCATCACTAAAAATGGACTTAATCATTTTTTCATAAATCCTCTTAGCATTTTCATAAATCTCCAACTTCTTCTGAAAATACACCTGAAAATCATAGTCAAGATTTTGGTAATTAGAAAGCATGAAACTAGATTAACATCACTTCTTACAGAAGTTGGATCCAGAAACAAGACACATTTCCGTTTGAGTATGTGTTACACACCTAATCTTGTTTTGAGTTTATTAGTAGAAACTCTAGTTCTAATCAGACTATGTTTTAGCCAAATATATGACTGGATGGCTATTAGGTTCAGTTCTTTTCTCTGAGGATAAAGTGAGTTAGAGAAATCATGAGAATCAAGAAGATTCTCAGGATGTAAAATAATGCTTTGGGAGAAAAATTCAAATATATTATTTTACTTGGAAAAGGGAAAATTGCAGAGAGATTTAGTACAAAATCACATCAGGATTGGAGAGGTCATCTGTTTTGATTTTACCCATCTGTTTACTTATTTACTATTCGGTTCTCCCATTCTATTTCCAGTGAGGAGATTTTATTTTGTGGTTCCCAAGAGATAAAATGGTCTCCTAAGAAGAACCACAAATTGAAGTTAGAAGTAAGAAAAATCTTCTGGCAGCAAGGTCTATTAAACCTTGCAGTGACTCTCAAAGAAGTTTATGAACTCCTTTTCTGGAATTCTTTAAAACTAAGATAATATCTCATCACTGAATTTTTTTTTAAGTGTTGTCTGGAGGGATGGATTCTGACCTCATAAAATCCTTTCCTATTCAAATATTTTATTAAATATTTCTTATTTAAAAAAATATTTTAATATATAGCTTGCTTTTAAATAGTGTTTTAAGCTTTTTAAAAAGTTTTAACATTCATGTTCTGATTTGATTATTACAACACTATACAGTAGGTCTAGAAGATATTCTTTCTCCTCTTAAGGAAACAGAAACAAAGAGATCACACAGCCAGTTAAGTGGCACAAATGGGACCAGAATTTTCTCTTTGATCACTACATTTCTGACTCAATTCTTTGCCATAGTATATTTACAGTTTGATGTTAAATCTTGGAAACTAAAGAGAAAGATATCTAGATGAAGAATTCTGGATATGATAACCATAAATATTTGGGATCATTAAGCCCAATTAGAATAGTCTATACATAAAACAAAATTACAGTTATATATGTGTACGTAGGTATGTGTATATATTAGTGTACTACTAATATACATATATTCTACTACAACAGTCATGTGTCACTTAAGGACATGGGTGAGTTATGAGAAATGAGCACTTAGGTGATTTCATTACTGTGCAAACATCACAGATTGTAGTTACACAAACCTAGAAGTATAGCCTACTACACACCTAGGCTATAGGGTATAGTCTATTGCTCCTAGGCTACAAACCTATATAGCATGTTACTGTACTGAATACTATAGGCAATTGGAACACAATGGTAAATATTTGTGTATCTAAACATATCTAAATTAAAAAGTACAGTGAAAATATGGCATTGTAATCTTATAGGACCAGTATTATACATAGTTTGTCATTGACTAAAACATCATTATGTGGTACATAACTGTATGTATATGCATGCATATGTATATGTATATATTCTCAACAAAATAAACATTGTTTAATAAACAGGATTTGTATCCCAGATAATACAAAGTGTCATCACAAATATCCGTCTTCCCATTTCATAGGCTCCACTGTGAAATGTATCTCAGATTCCATATTCAAAAAACTTCCATTCCAATCAGATGGATTTCCATCCCCAGCATTTGAACAGGAGGTTAAGCTTGTAAGTTGACACCCTCTTTGCTAATATTTTTCTGAAAACTTAACCAGATAATGTGGTGGGTCAGGGAGGCTCTGAAAGTTAATCTACTCTTAAATATCTCAATCTTTTAGTTTAAATTTTCCTGTTTTTTATATTTGAAACCTCCTAAACCCAACTATCCCTAAAGATCCACAGATCAAAACATGCAGTATTCTGCCAAAGGCATTTTAAGCTTTTCCATTTTTCCACAGGGTTTGAACCTTTAAAATAACAACTCTCTCCTCCATTTTATTTTCTACCTACAAACAAGCAACTTACAGCAAAAAATCTGAACATAAGACTTTGTGTTCTGAAGTAATTGAGTGTGGTTGGACTGGAAATATTGCCTTTGCTGTTATGGTGTTTGTGTATTGAGTTTCTGGCAGGATAATCCTGGCATTAGAAAAAAAGAATTCCATCTATAGAGTATTTTTTTTTTTAAATTATCAGTGCCAGGCATGGTTTTAGGTTACACTTTAACAGTGAGGTGGGGAGAGATTGCCCCAGATGGTGGATATAAAATGTACCATAAATTTTAATGAAGCAAATAAGTCACTAATAACCCTACTGCTAACACTGCTATGTTTGGGGCCGACCTTAATAAAGGAAAATTAAAAAGGCACATGTAGCCCCTAAACAAGTGCCTAAGAAGCCTAATATGATTTACTAATTCAGCTATTCACACTCTGATTGCACAGCCCCTGGTCATCTGCTCAAGTGCAGCTGCTTCATGTAAAATAAATAAATAAATAAATAAGAAAGTTTATTGACCACCAGATGTTCCAGCCTGTAAAGTGTGCTGGCAGATTTCAGGTCACCCAAAGTTCAGGAAGATTTACTAAATATCCATATATTTTTGGTAACAGCACTACTTTGGAAACCATACATATGTAATTGTTTCAGCCAGAGCCCAGAGATAACTTTCTTGCTTCCTTTAAGTTGTGAGATCCCAACCAATGGATTTCTTTTTATGAAACAAAGTCTCGCAGATTGGCTATTGTTTAAGGATTCTGAAAAAGGGCATATGGGATCTTTTCATTTTTCATTAAAAACTTGGCAGAAGATTCCTGAGGCTAGGCATCATTAAGTCTTTACCAACCCAAGCAATTAACTTGGATATGGTAACTGAACACCATTTTCTAGTTGAGATAACTGATGTCCAGGGAGGTCACATGACTCATCAATGACACACAGAACATGGAAGATAACCGACCACCAAATGCTAGCATTAAGTCTTTACCAACCCAAGCAATTAACTTGGATATGGTAATTGAGCACTATTTTCTAGTTAAGGTAATTGATGTCCAGGGAGGTCACATGACTCACCAATGACACACAGAACATAGAAGATAACCAACCACCAAATGCTAGCCTTTTAGACACCATAATGCAATAATATATGTATATATTATAGTGTACGCATGTAATAATGTAGTAGTATATCTATTAAATTCACAAAAAATAGAGAGAAAACTTAAAAGATGAGATAAAAATGAAATAAATACTATTTCAAAAATCTGGCTAAGTGTGATAGTTTCACTATTTTTAACTAATATTTCAAGACATAATATATAGTTAAAGCAAGGCTCATCATTAATAATGGTAGATCCAAATCTCTATTTCAAATAATCTTCTTTATAATATTAATTCTAGTGTGCTGATTTCTCCTCAGATCTGATTATGCCTTCTTTCCACCTCCTAAAGTAGTTGATGAAGAGCTCAAATGAGGTAGAAAACTGTCAGCTCTTCTATCTCTTATTTTTTGCTGCAATTTCTTGATTTGCATTATCTTTGACTCAGAATTACTCCTCAGGACTCTCCTTTAGCCTCTTGTCCATTTCATAAGGATTTAGCTTAGTTAAAAGAAGATAATGTAGTTTAAAATCTCAGTTAATTAGGAGCATGCAAATTGCAATATATCACACAATTTCGAAAGCCAACAACAGTGTGATGACACCACTGGCTGTCCCTCCATGGGGATGGGCACTACTTCACCTGCTATATAATACACAGGGTGTCCAGCAGATGGATGGAATGGATAAAATCAGTACATATGTTATGTACACTTCCCTTATTACACCTTATTCTTTTCTTATTTTTAGATAAAAAATAGAAGTTTTTTTTTTCTCACATTCAACTTTAGAGATTATCACCTTGGACCATAAACTATCATCTTCAGGCAGACATAATGCCATCAAAACACCCACAGTCCTCAGTATGATGCCTCTGCCTCTTCCAGTAAAATATTCTTGTTTCTCAACATATTCCATCACTCTCCCAAAACAATGCAACATTTCAGGTGATGTTAAATTACATATTCCTGAATTACTTGATATATATTAGAGACCGTATGCAACCAGGAAAACATTAGCAATATCATGGCAGATGTACGTAGAGAGTTTGATCAAAGAATTAATGAAATGGAAAATGCAGATGTGTGTGTAGTTTTGCAATCTAGGTTTCAACACAACAAATTACATGCAAAGTATTGATTATATACCAGGGGATTTCAATAACATGTGTTTTTTTCAAGCAGAAATTTTTAGCAAATGATGTTTTATTTTGATGGTGAACTTGCCTTTATCTAGATTGTTCTCCCTTTACCATTAGTCCCAAACAAGAAAAAAATGGGTTATTTCATCCATACAGGAGGACTATCTAAACTGACACTCTGCTCCAGCCTCATAAATCTGCATCTATCCACAAACTCAGAGACTAAAGAAAGCTGGCTTCTACCAGTTACCCATGTCCCATTAAACTTAAAGTGTAGTACTTCGGACTTCTGTCAGGATTATTATTTATTACATCAACCCTCAAGGTAGAAAAGGGAACGAAAATTTGTTGTCTGATAATTTTTTTGTACATTAAGAAATAGTTTAGAATTATTTAAAGTCTTTTCCCACTTCCCACCCAGTATCTCCAAACTTTTTTCCACTTAGATCTTTAAGTTAAATTTCACCAAAGCATTTATGTCCTGGGATCCTTTCATTTCCTGTTTAAAGACAAAAACATTATTGGTTTCTGTATAGCATGCTGACGAAAATTCAGAACCATTCCGTTTTCTAAAATGTTTAATTTCAAACACCCTTTGAAATTTCAGAGGGTGATAGACTAACATTTATGCTATATTTTCAATAGGACAGTAATTTTTAATGTAAAAGTTATTTTAAAATTATTTTAATATAATTAATTTTAAATCTGGGTGATGAGGGAGAAGTAGAATGCATGTTAAAAGGAAAACTCTCCTATTTAGAGATATGAAACTTTCAGGCCAATGTTTCAACAACAAATGACCTAGTCCGTCACTTATTTGTTACACTCTCAATCAAGAAAGTGAAGAATACCCTGTTTTCCAAATGAAACTATACTGAAAATCAAAACCTCACAGAAGATCTAAGCAGAACTGCCATCAGATGCTTCAGGGATACAAGATTTTAAACACGGTTTAGATAATATTTTCCTGAAGTTGGAGCCAGATGAAGATAATCAGACAGAATTGGAGGAGAGTGTGCACTCAGAGTCCTGTTCCTGGGGGGTTTCTTACACCTTCCCCTTAGACATGTTTAATTGGCCAAGGCCTGTTGTATTTATTTGATAGATTTGGATACAAATGGAAAAAGGTCTTTTCATCTCTTTTTATCAGTAGTCCCCCAAAGCCAAGGCAGGTGTCTGTGGGATTAAACATAATTACAAAGGGAGAGGGAGAGGGAAGAAGGGAGCTAGATAATAATTCCCAGCGGAGTTGGAATTTGAGAACGAGAGCAGGTGCTGCAAGAGGCCCCATGTATCCAACTAATTTGAGCCACGATGTTGTGTAAAGACCCACATATTCATCCTTTCAACGGGGAGGGCACTGGCAGCCTGTGAGTACAAAGACAGAATGCCAGGATGGCCGGCCTCAGCACCATGGCTACCAGGGTAACCAGACCCTGCTTCTCACTGCTGCCTTTGTTGGGTGGCAGCCACAGGAAACAAAGTGCCACTTCTTACCATTGTACAAGCACATGCATAATATCCTCCTTTGGGCTTATCATCATGAATTAGCAATTACTCTATTATTAGGTGGAAGAGCGGCAGCAGGTGACAAAGCACAGCTTCTAGTTTACAGTTTGGAACCCCTTCGTTTGGTTTTTCAGTGTTGGATTGACCTCTTCAGCTAGTGTATTCCCATTGTGAAGAAAATTCTATGATCCCATAGAAAAGTGGTTTTCTTTCTCAATTTGGAGAGTCTGACCCATGGTTTGACTGGAGGGGTAAAAAGAAGTACTGAAAGAAATATGGACAAAAAGGTCCTTCTTCAACTCGGAGAACACCTGGACTATACAAAGGAGGCGCAAACCCTGATGCTCTCACCCACCCACTGCGCCACAGCGGCCTCCCATCGCAGACCGAGCCGCAAGGACTCTCTCTGGGCCCTTATTGAAGATCCATTATTAATGAAACCTTTAAGATAATGCCACTTTTTATCTAGTTGTACCCACGGTTCTCTTGCATTTAAGAATGAGAGGGAACTGTGAGATTTTAGTTCTGATGACCTTGTGCTTTCTAAACTCAATGAATGGAAAAGAATTTTAACGGTAACATAAATTATTTTGATGAATCTTGAAAAAAGAAGGTGTTTTTTCTTTTCGTTTTTTTTTTTTTAGACCTCAGAAAGAAGAAAGCCCTGTTTATATAGCTGGCTTAGGTTTTTGTTCGTTTGTTTGTTTTGTTTTTCAAATCTTGAAGGAAAACTTGAATGTCAGTATTCCAAATTATAATAATAAAACAGAGAGAATAAAGTTACTTTTTCCAATGTAGCATGGGGTACCATTTATTGCTAGTAGTATATGTCACTATGTAATTGGAATATTCTATTTATAGAAATAAAATGCTTTGATATTTTCTGTCCTGTCAATTAGGAAAAATGAAGTGAAATGATTGATATTTTTGATGTATGAAATTATAAAATGAATGTATTAATTGTCTAATTACACATTTCATTTAAGCACATCAAGTTCATCATAAAATACCTAGAAACATAGTACTTAGCTACCCTTGGTATGAGCCCAAGGATAACATGCCAGGAATGTTAAGACTTATAATTTGATGAATATATAAAAATGTATATATATAAAACCAGGAGGGAGTCTTAACCTGCTTAACCTGGACCCATCATTTCAGAATATGTCAGGGCATGAGAGGGAAAATGAAAAAAATGAGGATAAATTTTTGAAGGACTAACGACCATTTTTAAGGGTACTAAATAAAGGCAAACTCTTTTGGACAGCTGGTTCTAAGAATATAGAGCAAATTAAGGGTATCTTGACACTTCTAAAGCAACATACTGAATAGAGAAAAAATTCGTTTTGAGGAAAATATTAGGTGTACTGATTTTATGTGACGAGACTAGTTGGTTATCAGTGGAAAGAATTAAGGACAGAGAAGAGATTATCACTAAGAAATTATCTTCCAAACTAGCCTCTGGGGGATTCTATACCAAGATTCTAAAAAGGGCCCTCTGCAGCAAAAATAAAATTAGTCCAATGATAGACCAAATCAACTACTTGGAGTTATAGTAATATAAGAAATAAAGTGAAAAGCAGTCTTGTTTGGGTTTTTTTTTTTTTTTTTCTGAGAAAGAATCTTGCTCTGTTGCCTGGACTGGAGTGCCGCGGTGTCAGCCTAGCTCACAGCGACCTAAAATTCCTGGGCTCGAGCAATCCTCTTGCCTCAGCCTCCCAAGTAGCTGGGACTACAGGTATGCACCACCATGCCTGGCTAATTTTTTCTATATATTTTTAGTTTTCCAGCTAATTTCTTTCTATTTTTAGTAAAGATAGGGTCTCACTCTTGCTCAGGCTGGTCTCAAACTCCTGACCTCCAGCAATCCTCCCGCCTCAGCCTCCCAGAGTGCTAAGTTTACAGATGTGAGCCACCGTGCCCAGCCTCCTGTTTGGGTCTTGATTAAACAATTATAATAACAGGAAGGGGCTCCTCTGTTACTTCAGGGAGGACATCACAAGGGATGGACAAGGCCCTCTGTCATTGGATAAGAATGGAATCATAAGAGAAGCACGAAGTCATAGGCAGTGTAACAGGAGCAACAGCTACTGCTGTGAAAGGTCAGTCAACAAAAATCTTCCTGGCAAGATTCACCAGAAACCCGTGATCTCTGTTAGTGCGTTAGTCGGCGAGATAGATTTGAGGCAGCTTCTCCCATTCTCCCAGCAAGACGTCTGTTGTATTAAAAATTCCTTTCTTCCTTGGCAATCATCGTTATCTCAATAACTGAGTCTTTGTGTGACAAGTAACTAAACCTAGACTGAAATTCCGTTGTGGTTTCAACATAGCCATCATTGAGATCCTTTCAAGAAGGGTAGCCTGGAGAGTCTATCAGTTAATCTGGAGGAGCTTGAAATAGAGCAATTTCTGTTATAATTTTTATTATTAATTTTACAATTTTACCCTAATTTTATCTACACCTTGGTGACATCTGAGAATCCACAATTAACTATGATTGAAGTATATATGGTTGGTTTATGCTTATATAATGTATGAAATATTTGTGAATATTTTCTAAAAGAAAGCTTTGACAGAATGAGATCTGTCTGATTCTAGTAGAAATAATTTGATGTATTTAATATTTAAATATCATAAGCTATGTCCATTTTATTTAGAGTCTATGTAAAGCATTTATTTTAACCTTGGGAATAGAATAAGGAATTCTCAGAAAGCATCCTGGGGAAATCGATGGCATTGATTAAATTCACTCGACCTGATCACTGAGCTGAACGTAGATCTGGGAATGAATTTCAGGCTGGACACAGCTAACAGGCAGCTGAAGAAAAATTGGGGCCGTGAAATGAGAAAGGATGAGAATTTTTAGAGGTATTTAGTCACTTTCATTTTATGAAGGCAATCCCAACTAAGCCAGAAACTTGAATTCAGCAATAATTTCAGGTTTCTTGGCTTTCTGGCTTCCAGACCTAGGTACAGAAGGTATAATAAGCAAGGGCAAGAGGTAGAGAATAAGCATTATCAGGGGCCAAGGCTGTAGAGCTTAGCTCTTGGCACATTGTAAAACAACTCTGTTCATTTGCAGCATCTCAGAATTGGGATATCTTGCTAGAAATGTGTGTATCTGTCAAGTAAGATGTTCCTTGCAGGGAAATCAGGAAAATTAAGCATAGCTAGATCAAATGTGAGCATGAAAAAGGACTCATGGAGTGGTCTCTGTAAAGTTTTTGCCACTGAGTAGCCCCGTCTGTATTCATCTACAGCCAGATATCTGATGGTTAGTCTAGGGCTGCTGTTATACAGCAGAGTCTGCAGACAGGAAGATGATTCAGCTGTAAAGCAGAGAATGAAGACCAGGTGGGGGGTATGCTGGGTACCTCTTATCAGATCATCACCGTATCTCCCTGAAATCACTTCACTTGAGTAATGGCTGCTTCTGAATCTTGTGTGACATACCCTTGTCACTTCTTGCCTTGATCCACACAGGGAAAAAGATTCTGGAACATATAGTTCCCAGCCTAACCAAGTTGATATACCACAATCCAGCAGATTCAGTCCCCTTCCAACCTGACACCCAAATACAGCTTTTAAAATCATATTTAACTTATAAAGAGAATAGCAAAATTCATCAATATAAGTCATTTCTAATACAACCAAAAACATATTTTTCTCCTTTTACCCAAAAAAGGAAAGGCAAAGTCAATTTATCCATCTTCGGGTGAGGTTCATTTCCATTCTAGTGGCGTCACAACATCATTTTTTACTTTGTAAATTAAATGTTGAGATAAATAGTTAATTTTTAATATACCTTAGCTTAGTCATAATTTCTGCAATTGAGTATGCAGTCATTTTGGGTATTTTGATGTTCTTCTTCCAATACCGACTCCTTATTTTTGCCCCCAGAAAGCAACTTAGCTTGACATGGTTCTTTTCAGGATGTGACAATCTAAAATTTCATTGCCAGAGAAGGGGGCAATTTGCAGTCCTGTCAGCACTGGATTATAGTTTATGATTTACTTTTATCACAAAACATATTAGTAATAAGAGCTGCCCCCAAAGAATTCCTCTGTTCTAGACATACTCCTCCCTATGTCTGTTGTATAGTAGCAACCAAATCCCCCTTGATAAAATTGATCATGCCAGCCTCACGCCTAATAGTTTAATGGCATGAGAAGCCCAAAATAGACAGATGGCAGGCTCAGCTTCCAGTTTAATGGAAACAGCATGCAGCATTTCCTTTTTTTTTAAACTAAGACTTCTAAACCAGCAGAGCCCAAAATTGTGGTGATGGGAGGCAAAAATTTTTCTATTGGATATTAAGGATAATAGTGAGAGAAGTCATTCACCTTCCATTCCTTGATTTCCAGACCTGTGACAATTGGCTATGGGAGAAATGAAACCATAAGTAGGTCACTGATTCAGAGCATACACGTGGCCTCAAGGACATTACCCCAACATAGCTGGCACCATATCTGAGTCTTCAAAAGGCCATTTCGTAATTCTACCTGGTCCAGATGATGGGAACATGGTAAGATTCAAGTATTTCATCAGCATAAACCCATTGCAGCACCTGAGTGTTGCTGCTGGTCAGAATCATCCCGTGTGGAATATCACATCAGGGAATAAGGTATCCAGTCAGTCTACAGATAGTTACTTTCAAAGAATTACTTCTAACAGAAAAGGCAAATCCATATTCAGAGTAAGAATCCATTATAGTGAGAGAAAGTAGTGCCCCTGCCATGATGGAAATCATTCAGCATAACCAACCATCAAGCAGATGGCTGGCTCATGCTGTGTGTGCCATATTGGAGGCTCAGGGTTGGTTTTTGTGGCTGACAGTTTGGGAACTCACCAGTGCCCGTACCTAGAACAGCCTTGTTGAATAGATCTTTATGTTCGTGAGTTGCTACTTATCCTCTATCCCTGGTTCTATGCCCACTTTTTTTTTTTTTTCATGAGCCCACAGTACAAGGATAGGCTGAATGGGGAAAGAGACTGACTGACATTCACAGAATGTGTTGTGTTTTTCAGGATGTCCAGACATCTTCTGATGTTGTTTCTATTTATGAGAATTTACAGTAGGGACAAATAACTTCACACTCTGTGCCCACATGAAGAGATTTCATCACATACTTCTTCCCAAGACCTCCTTGTTACTGATTTTCCAATTATGTTTCTTATTAATCTTTGGCCATTGAGCCAAATTGTTATCTACTGCCCATGAGTTAATGTAAATCCGTATATCTAGGCATCTCCTATTCCAAGTAAAGTGAGAAACCTGTGCAAGGCTCAACATTTTGCCCTGTGGAAGGATTTCCCTTCTTCACTGTCCTTCAGGACCCTCTTAGGGTATGGCTGTAGGCCTTCAAACACCTGCTTTTAGATAAACTGTGTATATCATACAAAATGATGGACCTAGTGAATCAGGATCCAGTTTTTTATTCCTTAGTCAACTTATCCCAGGGAATTATCCACAAGGCAATAGGTGATTTTGAGAGACAGAGACAGAAGGCAATGTAGCAAGAGTAAGAGCCATGGTAATCTGAGCTACTTTCTCATGCAACTTATTTGTGCCTTCAGTGACTGCTCATGCCCAGTCTTGTATATTCGCCTTCAACTTTATGATGGAACATGGACATGCACATCCAGTTTTAAGACTTGGTGGGTCACACAATGCTCAGTTCACTGGGGGCATCTAGGGTTACCAGGAAGTCAGAGACAATTGTTCAGTCTCTACGGGTTCTGGTGATAAGCCAGAGCTATTTCTCAAAAGGAGAATAATTATCAGCAGAAGACAGCATGGCTTTGTTCTAAAATCCTATGACCATGCAATGATTCAGCTATAGGGGTTCTACAAAAGCTCCATACAACATACCTGTCTACCATAAACACTTCAAGAATGATGGAGTCAAGCTCAGTCATACAGCCCAAGTGTAAGAGCAGCTTACATAGCAACTTGGACCTGAGACAAAAGCTTTTCTTGCTTTTTACGTCCCACTTGAAACTGGTATTCTTTCACATTTCTCCAAAAATGGGGATATGTGGCCTTCAAAATTCAGAGGCTCACTGGGCATCATGTCCATTTCTTTCTTAGCAATTAGTAGGCTCAGATGTAGCAACTTCTCTTTCACCTTGGAAAAGATATTATATCTCATCCCTAGATATTTCACCAATCTGGCAAGTCCTTGAATGTTAGTGAGATTTATTTCTCCGCCTCGGTACACCTGCTTGTTTTCAAAATATGTAAGACAGTTGCTGTTTCCTGCTCCTGATTCTTATCAGTCTCATATCAATGTAGTGGTCTGATATGAGGACTTACTGAATGGAGGGGTGATCAATAATCCTGTGGATAAGATTATGACAGAGAGCTGGGGTACTGACACAGAAGGTCTTAGTAAAGGGAAAGTAAGGGAAAAAAATCAAACACATTAATGACTGCAAACTAAATATTAGGGGGTTTGTTTTTGTGCTCTGGTAAATAAACCACATCTGGAACAACGGCTGGAATTGGAGTCATGGCTTAAGTTCAAAACAATCCATTGAAATTCTTCAAGATCTTCCTGTGTTTTTCTCAGGACAAATAAGTGAGGTTGAATGGGGATGTGGTAGGAATCAAAACCTCTTCATTTATTGAGTCTTCAATGGTGGCATCTTTGGGAAAAACACTTCTAAGTTCTCATTTGTAAGCTAATTTGTAACTTCCTTCACACACACTATTTCTGCCTCTCTTGTGTGTACTCATTCTAACACAGCTCTTCCATTTCAAACATGCCCCCAACTTCCCTAACCACTGACCCAACTGCCTGAACATTATCTTCTGCATATCTCTTTTTTTTTAGATAGAGTCTCACTCTGTTGCCCAGGCTAGAGTGCCGTAGTGTCAGCCTAGCTCACAGCGACCTAAAACTCCTGGGCTCGAGCAATCCTCCTGCCTCAGCTTCCCAAGTAGCTGGGACTATAGGCAGGTGCCACTATGCCTGGCTAATTTTTTCTATATATTTTTAGTTGTCCAGCTAATTTCTTTCTATTTTTAGTAGAGATAGGGTCTCACTCTTGATCAGGCTGGTCTCGAACTCCTGACCTCGAGCAATCCTCCCGCCTCAGCCTCCCAGAG
>CAUYSK010056168.1:0-15380 GCA_963575035.1 Avahi laniger
CTTAGATCTCTTTGGAAGATGATGTAGCAACAAATAATGGAGGCTAGAAAATGTTCTTATTCTATGACACA
Source organism: Avahi laniger (assembly GCA_963575035.1). Lineage (NCBI taxonomy): Eukaryota > Metazoa > Chordata > Mammalia > Primates > Indriidae > Avahi > Avahi laniger. Next base: position 72 of record CAUYSK010056168.1, read on the forward strand.
GTTATCATACTTGGGGCATTCTGTCCTAAGGAACTGATTTTAAAAAGGAGAAGATTCTATATTAGGTACACTAATTTTTTTTTTTTTGGTGGTGTTTTATTATACCTGGAAACAATCTGAATGTCGAACCATAGATAATAGGCAAGTTTTTCGGTTTGTCCACATTACATAAAATAGACAAGTATATCCTTGCAATGAACTGACTCAACCATTAAAAAAAAATCACATATATATGAAAAATTATTACTTTGGAAGCCATGTATACAAAAGAATAAATGGAAAAAAGAATGCAAAATTGTCATGCATTATGATGATAACTATATGGAAGTCATGTCTGCATGACAGAAAAGATCAATGCTCATAGAGATAGTAAATTATGTATTTAGACAAAAGAGTTATGGAGAATATTTGGCATGTAGTTTTTTTCATTAATTTTTTTTAACAGTATGGGGATCTGAAGGTGTGTTGCTCTGTCTCTTGAGACCAATCAAAATTTATTTAACTGATTTCTAACTTGTGTTCAGTCTTTGCTGCCAAAGGAACTCAGTGTTGGTCCTGACCCAGGTGATACAACAGATATTTTCCCATCAAAATATGGAGTATGATGATTCTGAACAAAGTACCCCCAGGAAGGAGGATGCCACAAGAAAGTTAAAACATAAAATAACTGAAGAACAACTCATAGAATGGGATGTTACACAACAAACCAGAAGAACACTGCAGTGGACATAACCGAGTTTCCTGGCTTCTGTTCTTGTTCTTTGTATAGTTTTCTCTCCCCACAGCTGTTGGAACAATTATTTCTAAATGTAAAATGGATGGGATCACACCCCTGCTCCAACGCTTTGGTGGCTTCTCGTTGTAGCTGGAGTCTAACCCAAACTCCTTGCCGTGATGCACAGGGGCCCACGTAGCTTGGCTTCTGCCCTCCTGTTGCACTCGTCTCTTGAACTCTACATGTTCACGTCTCTGCTCCTCACACAAGCCAAGCCTTTTTCTACCTCAGGGTCTTTGCACTTTCAATTCCCTCTGCCCGGAATATTCTTCCCCACATCTTTACTTGATTGGCTGTTTCCTAGTCCTTCAAACTTCAGCTTAGATATAAATTCCTTCTCTGACCACCTTCCTCCCAACTAGGCCCCAACTGCTGCCTGATCTTGCCATTGAACCTGCCGCGGCCTCTGTCTGCCCTCTGCAGCTGTGTCTCCTGCCCTGGAATGGAAGCTGTGCAGGCAGACACCTTGACTACGATGTACCACTGTGTTCCCCACATCTAGCACAGTGCCCGGCACGTGGTAGATGCTCAAGAAATGTTTGTTGAATGAATGAATGAATGAGTCTAAACATGCAAAAATAGAAACATTTCCTTGGTATAGTGTTAAAGAATAAAACAAAAACAAAAACACAATAATAATAAAGTGTTGGCACAATATATGTAGTTTTGGGGAAAAAGTCCTACATTTGAATTTTTATAATTCAAGCAGGTATAGTTTCTACAACTTTTTTTTTTTTTTTTTTTTTTTTGAGACAGAGTCTCACTCTGTTGCCCGGGCTAGAGTGCCATGGCGTCAGCCTAGCTCACAGCAACCTCAAACTCCTGGGCTCAAGCGATCCTCCTGCCTCAGCCTCCTGAGTAGCTTGGGACTACAGGCACGCGCCACCATGTGCAGCTAATTTTTGTTTTCTATATATTTTTAGTTGTCCAGATAATTTCTTTCTATTTTTTAGTAGAGACAGGACGGAGTCTTGCTCTTGCTCAGGCTGGTCTCGAACTCCTGAGCACATGCAATCCTCCCGTCTCAGTCTCCCAGGGTGCTAGGATTACAGGCGTGAGCCACCATGCCCGGCCTCTACAACTTTTTAATATTGAAAAAGGAAAAATATAATGGGAAGTTTGCTTATAAATAACTTTAGGTTAATGGAAATTATATGGCAACATAAGACCTTGTATCAAGTTCTTATTCTTTCTTTCTTTTCTGTTTTGAAACAGAGTCTCCCACTGTCACCTGGGCTAGCGTGCAATGGCGTCCTAGCTCGCTGCAACCTCAGACTCCTGGGCTCAAGTGATCCTCCCACCTCGGCCTCCCAAGTAGCTGGGACTACAGTAATGTGTCACCATGCTTGGCTAATTTTTCATTTTTTGTAGAGACAGGGTCTCATTCTTGCTCCAGGCTGATCTCAAACTCCTGGTCTCAAACAATCTTCTTGCCTTGAACTCCCAAAGTGCTGGGATTACAGTGTGAGCCACTGTACCCAGCCTCAAGTTCTTATTCTATTAAAATACTGAAAACTTTCACTGAATTTTGGGGAACTGAGCAGATATTTGATCTGGAAAGGGAATTTTATATGCATGGGAAAGAATTACTAAGCTGTTTCCCCCTCTGGCTCACTTTTACTGAGGCCCTTGAGTGTCATGAAGGTAAATGCAAACTGACTTCTGGATGAAAATTAAGTCCTGGAAGATCTTCTTTTTCTAGCAGGCCTAATTACTCATTGATGAATGGAAGAATTTATTATTGGTTGGTTAAGAAAATGGGGGGATGAGTATTTACTATTTGACCCATGAAAATTTGGGAAGAGCTTTAAAATAATCTTCTGTGGACTCAATTTCTGAGTTTCATATTAAAATATTTTATTTTTGTCTTTAGAGTAGACAAGAGAAAAAAAAATAAAGAAAAAAGTTAAAAAAAGAAAAAAATCTTATTTTACATAAATTATATAAAATAAGAAACAGAGCTCTTGTGTTTTCCAGTTAAACCTTTCCTCCAAATTGAGCCAGAATCTTAGCTGTCACATTGATAGTATTTCTCTGTGGCCTATTTTTACTGATGGATGGATGCACCAGCCCCTGAGCAGCAGGAAATTGAATCTAATTTTAACGTGAAGTATTTGCTCCCAGAACAAAAATTCTCTATGCAATGGTTATCTCCATAAAGCATGGACCTCACATCACACAGGCAAACATCAATTCACGATGAAACTCCATTAAGGCAGGCACAGAAACCACTTGTTTGAATTGCAAAGTACTTTGCTTGGATCCTTACTTTTCGTTGCCTGGCTAGACAAGGCCCACATTTTTAGCTCCCTGATGCCTTTCTGAATTCCATTTGAGTTCTGTGACCTTTGTTTATTCACCAGGTACTTACTGAGCACCTGCTGAGCCCAGCACTGTTTTAGAGGATGGTGATACAGGGATCAACAAGATGGACCAGACCTCTACTCTCCCAGAACAGCCCCTCCAGCAGATGTACAAACAGAAAATAAACAGGGAAGCATGTTCATAAACCCAACAAATTATCTAAGTGTAGATGCTGAAGTATTGAAGTATCTATGTGCCTTTTTTAAAAAAATGAAACAGGATCCTGGGAAAATATTTGAAGAGGTAGGAAATAAGAAAGAACCAACCCTGCAAAACTCCGGGGTGTTCCAGACAGTGGGAACAGCGAATTCAAAGACTCTGCACCTAAACACAAAAAATACAAAAAGAAAAACAAACAAATACCAACCAATTCCCCATCCCCAAAACAAAACAAAAGCAGACTTCGTACTTGGACGATGCTGAGAATGATGCCTCCTTAAGCGTGGGACTCGCGTTCCTCACCCTGGGCCTGGCCCTGTGCAAAGACCTTGAGCGCTGAGTGGTCCAGGTTCAGGAGGAAGACAAACATGGTAGAAGCACGTAAAGGGAGTGTGGTGTGAAATGAAATAAGAAAGGCAGGCAGAGACCACAGGAGGAGGGGTCTCGTAGGACACAGTTGACAATTTTTGTCAATACTCTAAATAGCCATGGAGGGCTTTAAGGCAGGAAGCTACCTGATTAAAAACATTAAAAGTTCATCCAAAGTGCTGTGTGGATAATAGACTGGAAGGAGCTTCATGTGTCAGCGGCAGCCCAGCTAGGAGGCAGCTGAATCCCTCAGGAGTGAGGAGGCCAGAGACCGTGACGGATGAATGTCTCGACAAAAATGCTCAGGTGCTTTTAAGAACATGATCTCCAGAGGTTTTAGTCATAAAAGGCAAAGGAGGAAAGGTAGAACAGAGTGGAGGAAAACAGACAACAGAGTTGCTCGGTCCTCCTAAGAAGAGCTGGGGCTGGGAGCTGGCCTTCCTGCCAGTTCTGCATTATGTCTCTCTGACCCCACCCTTTACATCCCAACCACCCGAATCTTCCTCTTCCTCATTCAAGGATGGGCCATGAACTGCTACCACTAGGGAGTCTTATTTACTTACTCCCACACCCAGGAATCTCCGTTTTGAAGTTCTATATCACTCGCCTTGTTCTCTACTCTTTGAGCATTGAGACTTTTTCTATTTGGGGCTCATTTGTGTGACTCGAACCTCTCGAACTGGATCTATACCTCATGCCCTTCCTTCCTCCTCTATTTTTCCCCTTTCTCCTTTTATTCCTTCCACAAAAAATGATGAGTGAATAGTACGTGCCAGGCACTGTTGTAGACACAGGCGATACCATCTTCAGCAAATTGGGTGCTTGCTTTCATAAAGCTTATAGTCGAACGGAGGGTGAGGTGGGGAAATGACGTCAATACAATCATCACATTCACAGATGGGTACTTAAAACTTTGGCATGTGCTCTGAAGAAAGGGCACCTGTTGCCATGGTAGAATGTGACGGGACAACATGACCTAGTCTAGGGAAATCAAGGAAGCCTTCCCCAAGGAAGTGACATTTAAAATGGAGGCTTTAGGCTGGGCACAATGGCTCACGCCTGTAATCTTAGCACTCTGGGAGGCTGAGGCAGGAGGATTGCTTGAGCTGAGGAGTTCGAGACCAGCCTGAGCAAGAGTGAGACTCCTGTCTCTTTTAAAAATAGAAAGAATTAGCTACACCGGTGGTTCCAGCTACCTGGGGGACGAGGCAGGAAGATTGCTTGAACTCAGGAGTTTGAGGTTGCTGTGAGCTACGTTGATGCCATGGCACTCTAGCCCCAGCAACAGAACAAGACTCTGTCTCAAAAAATAAGTAAATAAATAAATGAAATGGAGACTTTAAAGTTGAAGAAAGTCTGATGTGGTTGGAGCCCAGAGACGGGAGAATGTGGGACATGGGCTGAGATGGAGGAGACCACGTGGTAGACTCTGGTGTCCATCCTCAGGGCAGTGGGGATAACTGCTGGATGGACACACAGCTTCTGACGAAGGTCATCGGGATTTGACCACGGTCAGATGTGAAAAGCTCATGCTGGCTGCTGCGTGGAGATCAGAGTGGCAGGCGGGCGATGAGTGGGTGCTCGGAGACCGTGAGAGGTGGTAGCGGTCCCAAGTGAGAGGTACTGGTGGCTTCCATTAGGGAGGGGACTGAGGAAATCTGGGACAGTTCTAGAGGAACTTTAGGAGGCAAAGCTTGCCAAGGCTCTCATTTCTTTTAGGACCCATAGTGAGGCTCCCCAAAGTGAATGAAGACGAAGATTTGTCCTGGAGAGCGTGTGGAAATGATAGTGCTCATAACATACTTCACTGCGGAAGACCCGTGTGGCAGGGGGAACCGATTTTCAGGACTGCCCTTTACACTGAGAACTTCAGAGCAAGAATGTATTGCATGCTTTGTGGTACCTCAATGGAGTCCCCAAATGTCTACGAGTAATGACTGCTTATAGTAATAAGCACCATTTATCAGGGAGCTGTGTAGGCTCTGGAGACACGTGGGACCTCAGGCAAGGTATTTAAACTCTTGTTGCCTCAATATCCTGATCTGTAAATTGGGATAATAATAGTTCCTAACTTACAGGGTGCTTATAAGGATTAGATGAAATAGTCTACTTTTAGCACAGTCTCGGACACATAGTAAGTGCTCAGTAAATGTTAGTTACTAATTTATTATTATTAGAATAACAGTGACATCCATCTCATTAAAAGGAAGTAAGATCAAGAAGGAATGTTTAGGCCAGATGTGGAGGCTCATGCCCGTAATCCTAGCACTTTGGGAGGCCAAGGTGGGAGGATTGCTTGAGGCCTGGAGTTCTAGACCAGCCTGGGCAACAGCGAGACCCCAACTCTCCTAAAAAACAGAAAAATTAGCTGGGAGTGGTGGTGCACGCCTATAGTCCCAACTATTCTGGGAGGCTGAGGCAGGAGGATCGCTTGAGCCCAGGAGTTTGAGGTTGCTGTGAGCTATGGTGATGCCAATGCACTCTAGCCAGGGCGACGGAGCAAGCCTCTGTCTCAAAAAAAAAAAAAAAAAAAAAAAAAGAACCAGAAGGAAAGAATGTTTAATCACTTAAAAAATGTAAATAGCTTTTTAGAGGATTGTAGAACACTATGCAATTTACACAAAGTCACACAGCTCCAATGGTGGAGCTGGTCTCTGACCCAGATCTGTCTGCCACCAGAAGCAGTGTTTTTCACCCCTATGCAATAATGCTTTCAAAAGCAAGGAAAGGAGACCATCTCCCTCACCTACTATCTTTAATTTAGGAAAGATGCATGCTGCAAGAGACGGCTCTGCTGCTAGGTCAGACGGCAGGCTCAAGGGAAGAGACCATGAAGGGTCGAGACCCTCATCTGGGCGCTGACTGGGACGGTGATCTCGACTGTTTAGTCTGCCCTGCATAAATGACAATGGCTCCCACGCCATGGGGAGCACAGCAAACTTGATTCCAAGGTGCAAAGAGTCACCCAGATAGGGAAACCTTTCCAGTTCTCCAGAGGGGCTTTCAGAAGATCACAGTGGTGCCTGGGAAAAATTGTGACTAATAATCACCTTACCATGTAGCAGTTGGTCCAAAGCATATTACATACTTTTCTCATGAAATACTCAACATCACTTGAGGTAGGTAGTACTGGGGACCTTACTTTACAAATAGGACGCAGGCTTGAAAAGGTTCAATGTCTTGCCTGAGATTCCACATCTAGAAAGTGAGCAAGGCAGGATTTGAATCTAGGCCACGTGAGCCTCACCAATCTGATGCTTGTCTCCATCTGTGTTGCCTCTTCCGTCCTAGGCTTACTCAAAGTGCCTGAGGCCCTCTAGTTTTTTTTTCCCTTTTACCCCTGCATAGGATCTGATATCAGTCATGTGCAACTAAGCACGCTGGTTAGAGACTACCTCTGCAGAGATGATATGATTTGTACTTAATGAAGCTTGCCAGTGGTGTGCTAACTTGCTTGTACTGGCCCATGAGAGCAAATTGTTACATTTTCAGGAATTCGTAAGCCAGTAACCATTACACTGGTAGTTTGAAATTGGCCGTGTTGGGAGTATTTACACCACAGAAATCGGCAAACACTATGAATCAGGGTTCCCCGACGGCACCCCCGCCCTGACCCCACTGCCACTATCACAGTGGTTGTTAAATATTTACCAGCACACCCCGTGGTCCTTATCTCTCACCATCCTCTGTCATAGAATTTCGGGCAGCAGGGACCACTTTGCAAAAACAATTGGCAGGCACAGGGGAGCATCTGAAATCGTGCCTGCCAGCCACCACCTGCCAAATCTCTGCCTCTTTCTGGCCCAGTGCGCCAACAGGGTGAAGGAAATTTTTGGCCCCTCTGAAATCACTTGTACATCTCAACATAGAAAACAGGCATCTGCCATGAGAACTAAATCCTTGTTAAAGTAAAAGGCTCATTCAATCAGTATTATAATGATAATAATGACAGTATTATAACAGCTATTTAATATTATAATGAAAGTATTATAATGGCCATTTAAAGTTAGAATAAGCATACTTAATTTTCAGAATTACAGAATTTATTCTTGAGTATATGTAAGGGTTGTTTTTCACATGGGATTATAATTTCACAGAATATTAGAACTGCAAGAAACATAATTTTACAAATGAGAAAAGAGAAAAAGAAGCTGTGATACCCCAAGAGGGACAACGGCTGGCCCAGCATCACACAGCTCATAATGCATGTTTATCTCCCCATAAACTTGTATTTAGCCACAGAATAAAAGAAATCCGGGACCCTGATCTTAGCTTGACTCACTTGAAAATGAATATGTTATGCCACCTTCAGAAATATGAAAATGATGCAAATAACAGCTAATTTTTACTAGGTGTTTACTAGGTGACAGGACCTATACTAGGTACTTTATATATTAAATTGAACTATATGAAATTGCCAATATCTGACTGTTTTTGATCTGCCAAATGCTAATTGCACATAGTTCAGCCTAACTATATCATTTCTCTGAGTCTTTGCCATCTTCCCATGAAATGGATGCTATTATCACACCCATCTTACAGAAGGAAGAACTGAAGTTTTAATTTAAAAATGAAAAAGTTCTCCCCAAAAGTGTAAGGTTATTTATTTATGAGTAATATACAGCATACTCTTGTGTGCAAATCGGTGGCCCTAAACAATGCAATATACATAGGGCATGAACAATAACTCATATATCTTACCTTTCTCAGAGACCTTGGGTAAATTTCTAATCAACAAATTTCTACAATATTTAAAGAAATAATTTAAAAAATTTTATTTATAAATGTAAGCCATAGGCATTAGAAAACAAAAATTTTGGTGTTTGGGTATATATCTTCTATATCCTATAGGGAAATATTAGAAACTATAGCCCAGGGTTCCCCAAAATGAATTAAGCATCCTGGAAATTTTTCATCATGCTTGAGTAAAGAAGTGGAGTGATTTTACAACATTGTCTACACACACATTATAACCCAAAAAAGTCTGCATCGAGACCATCTGGTTGTGTGATAATTTGCAAGCAGTAGTGGACTGAATTCACAATCAAACAGTTTACAAACAGTAATGCTGCTCAGGAATAGTCAGTACTAACTAAATGAGATAATATGATATTCAATTAAGAAAGTAAATCTGTGAAAACTGTAAAATAGGCTTTGAAAAAAATACTTCAAGGCACATGATTGTTCTTTCAGTATGAAACAAGGACTTTAAATGTCTCATCCACAAAATATTGACTGACGCCATGTGATTTACTAGCTCTGCGTGAGATTCCCCAAGTTCAAAACTTGACTCCTGGCCACCTACCAAAGGGGTCTTGTATATAATTCCATATGCTTTCTGATCTGTTGCTACATTGCTATCGGTTAGAATCTTCTGAAGACAAGCCATCTTTTCATGTCTAAAGAGGCAGCATTGTTTCACCTGCAACTTACAAAGGCAAACCTGACCTCCCTGGAACGCCATGGCATTGACTGCTTCAGGGTCTGCTCTCCAAACTCGGGCCTGCAGCCACCGAGTCAGGCCCCAACAAGAAACTGGAATACCTTTGTCTCCAAGTGATGATCAAATCCCTAAGATCATTTCCCCTTCAGTAAAATATAAGTGATAATTCTGCCCTACCTGTCTAATGATGTAAAAATAATATAATGATACAGTAAGAAATCAAACATGCTTTAGAAAATTGCTGAGAAGGGCTAAACTAGTGCCCTTGCATAAAGCAAGGAATTTTTGAAGAAAGAAGGGATCTTGTAAGGCATTATTTCCAGTTTTTAAAAATTTTAATAAGAAAGAATCTGAAGCAGGAGGTAGATATTTGCCCAGGCTGAGTTTGATCTCCTGACCCTTTGTCCACTGTTTCTTCTGCTGAACTCCATATTACATTATTGGGATTATTCATGTTGCTTCTGATGTTACAGAATATGAGACTATCTTCAGTTTTTTTGTTTTTGTGTTTTGAGAGATAGGGTCTCGCTTACTACCCAGGCTGGAGTGCAGTGGCCTGATCATATAGATCACTGTAACCTTGAACTCCTGGGCTCAGGTGATCTCCCCACCTCAGCCTCCTGAGTAGCTAGGACTACAGGTGCACGCCGCCATGCCCAGCTAATTTTCAAAAATTTTTTTGTAGAGGCATGGACCTGCTATGTTGCTCAGGCTGGTCTCAAACTCCTGGCCTCAAGTGATTCTCTCACTTCAGCCTCCCAAAGTGCTGGGATTACAGACGTGAGCCACTTCTCCCAGCTGATAGAAAAATATTGACCTAACTAAGCAGCTGTAATTTTCCGGGTAAGAACTGCTGGTTTGCACCGCAGAACACTTTGTGCTTAATAACCCTAGTCTCCTGGGAAGTTTTCCAAGACACAAAGAGGTTTGCCATTGTGCCTTGCAACTTTTAGACAGTAAATTTCTGGGGAATATTATTCCAAGATGTCAGATGAGTGATGACCATTGAGATAGAGTTTAATTCATAGAAATGTTAATATTGGACTTGTCACTTAATTATTCTAAGTACCAGTTTCTTCTACCAAAAAATAAGGAAGCTGGGCTAGGTCATTCCTTAGGTCCCATCAAATGCTAATATTTTATTGATCTATGTCCATGAGGTAGTATATTTCATATGAAGTTCAAATTCTATCCAAATCATAATATTTGCCACATAAAATATTTTTATAATTTAAAAATTAAACTTAATCTTGCAGGGAGAAAAAAATCTGATGAATTTTTTTTTTTTGTAGCAACAGAGTCTCACTGTATTGCCCAGCCTAGTCTTGAACTCCTGGCCTCAAGCTATCCTCCCACTTTGGCCTCCCAAAGTGCTGGGATAGAGGCATGAGCCACTGTGCCTGGCCATGGTGAATGTTAAACTTACAGTTTTTAGAACTGAAATCGCCTAGTACAACCATCTCACCTCAACACCTCTCTTACATTTTCCTCTGATTACTCTTATTGTACTTTTTAGGCTGTTGTAACCAGTATGTTTGTGTTCCCTGTGTTCTATTTTATTCCACGTATATCGTTTTGAGTCAGCCAGTCCAAATATAAAAATATTATATGAAGAAAGACAAAAGAAGTTGCTCACATACCCCAGGACGATCCTCGAAGTATGCCAGGCTGGCTTTGGTTAGAACAAAGAAGCGGACTTTGAAGTTCGAGGGAGACGTTCTTCTCTTTTGTTGGGATTTCTTGATCAGCTGTTCTTCAAGGAGGATAAAGTTGTTCATGATCCAATTCTTGAAAAGTGATGCGCCTTGGGCATCACTCCTGAGCACGGCCGGAGGAAACAGCTTTGGGGCAAGGAATGGGATGGGAGGCAGTTGATCTTCAGAGAGCTGCTCAAAGGCAACTTGCCTCCAACGTTATCTTTCTATCAGCGTTCAGTCGACCCTGCGGAGCTTCTCCTCTGATGTCAAAGGCCATAACCACATCCTTTCAAAATTCACAAAACTAAGAGGCATATGTAAAAAATATATACACCCTCTGCTGTATGGTTTGAAAATGATATTTTAAGAAACTTAGACTCAAAATGATGTAAAAAATTAGAGTCGAATCTTTACAGTTTCTGGCTTAGCCCTCCAATAGTTAAGATACATAACACAAAGTAAGGACTATGTTTAGTTTTGCTCACTGTTACATATTCAGCAACCATCACAGTGACTGGCACATAAAAAGACTGTTTAAGAAAAACTTGTTGAAAGGATAATCATCAAGTTGGGTGGGACGATTAAAAGAAATAATGAGCATAAAACACTTATATATTGAAATTGAAAAAATATGTTGAAGTTTATTATATTTTAAAATTTGGCTGGATGCGATGGTTCATGCCTGTAATCTCAGCACTTTGGGAGGATTGTTTGAGACCAGGAGTTTAAGATCAGCCTGGGCAACATGGTGAGACCCCATCTCTACAAAAAATGGTAAAATTAGCCAGGCCCACTGGTGCATGCCTGTAGTCCCAGCTACTCAGAGGCTGAGGCAGGAGGATCGAATCGCTTGAGCCCAGGAGTTTAATGTTGCAGTGAGCTATGATGACACCACTGCACTCCAGCCTGGGTAACAGAGCAAGGCCCTGTCTTAAAAATAAATAAATAAATAAATAAAAATTAAATAAAAACTCATAGAAGTGAAAACATTAAAATCATGAGTTCATAAGATAATTGAAAAAAAAAATCCCTACCCATTGGTCAATTTTGGAGGATGCTGAACAACCAAGTTGTTATTCTGAAAACTGGAAAAAAGAAAAAGAACAGAACACATTTCCCATATAACTGTATCTCAGCTCAGTAATCAAATATTTAATGAGAGAAAGTCTTTTTTTAAGAGAAGCTAATAAATGAAGGATTGATAGAATGTTATCATCTTGCAGTCTGATGAAATAATGGATCTAGGCTGTTAAAATTATGATGTGAAAAGCCAATAGGAAAATGTATAATTGTTATATGAAGCTTACAACACTATAACACACTGATTAATCTTAAAAGAGAGACAGGCAGACACTCTATGTCTCCCAAGGTGATGCAATAGGAAGTACACAAAACCACCAACGCAGAAGTCTTGCCAAAAGAAAAAAAAAAAAAATCAAGCACAGATCTAATCAGACCTCCAGACCTGAATCCGAGTTTGCAGGAAATACAGGAGATAAAGGATCATGACAAATGACACAGTGGAGATGCAATTGGATAAGTCCAGCACACGCAAAATGCTAAGGACAAATAACCCAGTATCAGTAACAGGTAAGTCAGGGGGAGATTTACAGATTAAAAGAGATGTGAAGAGACATATTAGCATGTCAGGGTTGTGTTTGGACTCGGAGTCAAACAAATCCACTGTATGAAGATATGTGATTGGGAAAATTTGAACAACTGACTAGATATTTGATGATATTGAAAAACTATTATTAATTTTTTAAGATATGATAATGACACTATTGTCATGTTAAAAGAATCTTTATCTTGTACAGAAACATACTGAATTATGATGAAATAGTGAAGTGTCTGAGATTTGCTTCATTATATTCCAGTGGAGGGGGAGACATGGGGAGGGAGAGAGATGGAAAATGTTAGGCCATGAGCTGACCGTTGCGGAAGCCGGGTAATGGGTACACGAGCGTTCGTTATTCTATTTTTCTCACATTGGTAAATGTTTGAAAATTTCCATAATAAAAAAGAAAAGCAAAAGAAAGCCCAGTTCATGTGAGGGTAATAATCAAATGCCAAACACGTGTACGATTGAATGCTTTTCCTTAATGTTTGCAAGGATCTGCTTCGGGATTTGAAGCATGTTGGCTTTTCCACTGATTTCTCCTCTTTGCTCACACACAAGCTTGGTTTGACCCTCCCTCTTCAGGCTCAGGATGGAGGCAGAGAGGAAGAGGGGCAAAGGGTACAGCATTTGATGAAGTTGCAGCCGTAATCTGGAGGTGACGCCCTCCCCTGGGATGTGGTAGATACACAATTGACACTACTCTACCTGGCCTAGGAGCCCAATGCTCAGCCCTTGGGCTTCAGCTGGTCTACCTCCCCCTGTTGGTATCCCTTTGCCCACTAGGTTGTCCTCTTGGGTGAGATTTCCTAGAAAATGAACCACACTACTTACTCCCTCCCACAGCTTTACAGGAAGACTCAGGCGTCCCTGCTCTGCCCTTGGAGGATGTACCACTTGCCCCAAGTACAGACTCTTTTCCCTCTGACACCAAGTAACAGCCCTTCCACAAACCTTCACCATTATATTTCTCCAGGTGGGATTGGGACACCACCAGTCCTTATGTATCCCAAACTCCCTGAGATTCATACTAAGCTCGCTGAGTGGCCCCTTAAAGCCTCCACCGCTTGGCTCTGGTAGGTGCAGGCACCCTCTCCGCCACCCCACGGGTTGGTGGTGAGAGAAAATGCACAGCACACCAAAAGTCTCTCTCTTGGTTTTTCAAGCCTTGTTTTCCAAAGGCTAGAGGTTGATGAACACTATTATTCGCAGAACCCGTTCTTCTTCTCATGAATGATGTAGCACCTCCTTTCAGGGTATGGAGGTCCTTGATTTCTTTAATCATATTATATTAATAGGACTTTGGAGTTTCAATTGAAACTGGGTTGGAAAACCCTCATCTAAAATCCTATAAGAAAGAAAAAAAAAATAACAATTCAACCTGGCACTGCTGGGTCCCAGTGCTTAATAATGACATCAGAAATTCTGGTTTTCATTTCTTAGTTCTTGGCTGGCATTGTGCTTAAGCAGGCTTTCCTCTGCGACAGAAAAACAGATGCTAGGCTGCCAATTTATTAGTGAAACTGGATTCTCTTTCCTCATATTCCCAGTAAAAGTCCCAGAATTGCAAACCATTGGCCTGGCTCAGGTGACATGGGACATGTATCTCAATCATTAGAGCCAAGGTAGCAGAATATTCGGTTGTTCCATTCCAGGTCTGGACACTCCTGGATTTGGGGCTGGGGTAGAGTTGGCCCTGCCCAACCGCAGGGACTGAAGTGAGGAGGAGTGGCTCTCCTAGGAACACCGAGCGTTGCCACCAGAGGAAGGAGGATGGACGCTGGATCACTGATGAACGGTCTCACCCTTGCTCGGACCTCAAGCCCATCTTTGTTGCTTTGTCCTTCGAGGCCCTAGAACTTCGGTCCTCTTCTCTACTCCCGGGGACAGCCCTTTGGATAAGAGAAGATGTTTCTTATGTAACTTTGGAGCCTTCTTATGTCCAGGACAAAGAGATCCTTCGACTGTTCTCTTAGGATGTGGCTTTGAAGGCCTTTATTTTCCTTGTGGTTCACATCCAAACGTAATCAGGTTTAGAAATATTCACTTAAGAGTAATATTCAGAATATTTTGGTAACTATGTAACCTCTTTCTTCTGAAAACAACAAAATCTTATTCTTTCTAAAACTATCAATCCTAAAGAAAAAAATAGCATGAGCACAGAGAGATATCTGTATAAGATGCTTATTGCAGTGTTTTTTGTAATAGAAACTATCTATCTATGTATCAGTGAGTGACAAAGCAAATAATCTTGGTACATCGTAGTACCATGGAATACTATGAGATCATGAAAATGAATAAAGTGTATCCTTAATGGATCAATCTAAAAATCTCCAAGATGTATTTTTGAGATAGAGAAGATGTAGAACAATATGTATGGCTTATATGTTTTTACATACAAAATTCTGTGTTCTAATAACATATATTTACATGCACAATGCAATGTCAAGAAGTTTATGTATCGACATTCCAGCAAAGGAAACTGGAAAGGTGGAGAGATGTTTCACTTTTTAATGTACATGATATAAAAAATGACATCATGGTAGAAATTTTTACTTTCCAAATTCGAATAAAAGAAAAATATGTCCTTTGTCAGAAATCTTTGATTTTATTAATAGAAGACAGTGATAACTGAGGTGGTCTTAGGAAACTCAGAGCTAATATTTTGAGCTATACATGTATTTCTGGTAACAAAAGTAAAATGTATTCTTGGCAGAAGAAGCAGACCAACAAATAAATAAAAATTACATCGAATCTCACCCTTCGGAAATAATCAATATTTATTTTACAGGCCGGGCGTGGTGGCTCATGCCTGTAATCCTTGCACTCTGGGAGGCCAAGGTGGGAGAATCACTTGAAGTCAGGAATTCGAGACCAGCCTGAG
>CAUYSK010056169.1:0-25358 GCA_963575035.1 Avahi laniger
TATGTGTACACAAAGAGTGCAATGCGCACCACGCAATAGGATGGACATATTTGAAACCTGGACTGAGGGGGGGAGGGGAGGCAAGGGCAACACACGTAACCTAAACATCTGTACCCCCATATTATGCTGAAATAAAAAAAAAGAAAAGGAATACTAACATTATTTGCTGAAAAAAAATGAATGCATATGTAGAAAATTCAAAGAAATCTATAGAGAAGTGTTAGATTAATATGTGAATTTGGCTAGATTATAAGATACAACATGAATATAAAAAATTGATTGTGTGTCCCCCAGACCTTTTCTTTTTCTTCTTTTTTAGTTGTAGTTAGCACACTTAACATGAGAACTTCCCTCTTAACAAGTTTTTAAGTGCACAATATAGCATCACTAATTATAGACAAGATGTTGTACAGCAGATTTCTAGAATTTGTTCATCTTGAATAACTGAAACCTTGTACCTGAGAATAGAAACTTCTTATATCCTCATTTCTCCAGTTCTTGGAAAACAGCATTCTACTCTCTACTTATCACTTTGACTATTTTAGATACCTTCATATGACTGGGATCTCATAGTATTTGTACTTCTGTGACTGGCTTATTTTATTTAGTATAATTTCCTCATGGTTCACACATACTGAAAGATTTTATTTTTTTAAAGCTGAATTATATTCCATTGTACTTACATACCACATTTTCTTTATCCATTCATCCACTGATGGCTATTTAGGTCACATTTTGGCTATTATGAATAATATTGCAATGAACATAGGAGTGCAAATATCTCTTTGAGTTTAACATTTCAATTATTTTGGAAAAATACTGAGAGGTAGAATTGCTGGATCATATAGAAGTTCTATTTTTAATTTTTTGAGGAAACTTCAAACTGTTTTCTATAGTGGCTTCACCATTTTACATTGCCCCCAACTGTATACAGGAGGGCTTCAATTTCTCTGCATCCTTGCCAATTCTTGTTATCTTTTCATTTTTTGATAATAGCCATCTTAACATGTGTGACATAATATCTCATTGTGGTTTTGATTTGCATTTCCCTTATGATTAGTGATGTTGAGCATCTTTTCATATACCTATTGTCCATTTGTGTATCTTTTTTGGAGAAATGTCTATTTAGTTACTTCGACTACTTTTAAAGCAGGTTATTTGTTTTTTTGCTATTGGATTGCAGGAGTTCCTTATATATTTGTCAGATTAATGCTTTATCTGATATATGGTTTGCAAACATTTTCCCCCAAGCCTTAGGTTGTCTTTTCACTCTCTTGTTTCCTTTGCTATGCAGAAGCTTTTTAGTTTGATGTAGTCCCACTTGTCTTTTTTTTTTTTTGCTTGTGTTGCCTATGCTTTTGATCTCACATACAGGATATCATTGCCAAGACAATGTAATGAAGCTTTTCCTCTGTGTTTTTTTCTGAAAGTTTTACAATTTCATGTCTTATATTTAAGTCTTTAATCTATTTTGAGTTGATTTTTGTGTATGGTGTAAGAAAATGGTTCAACTATTGTTTTTTACATGTGAATAACAAGTTTATCCAACACCAATTTTTGGAGAAAATCCTTTCCCCATTGTGTGTTCTTGGCATCCCTGTCAAAGATTAGTTGACTATATATATAGTGTGGGTTTATTTCTGATCTCTCTATTCTGTTCCATTGTACTATGCAGCTGTCTTTATGCCAGTGCCATACTGTTTTAATTGCTATAGAATTTATAATGTATTTTGAAATCAGGAAGCATGATTCCTACAAAGAAATGGATAAATTCTTAGAAACATTCAACCTACCAAGAATCATATTCAGAATATTAAACAACAAAGAACTTATATTGAGAATAGTAAAAGAACTCCTACAAATCATCATGAAGAAGACCCCAAACTCAATAGAAAAATGAGCAAAAGACTTGTGCAAAAGATGACAAACATGAAAAGGAGCTTAATTTTGTAATCAAAGAAATTTAAAGCAAAATGATATACTATTAAGTTTACATAGGAATGGCTGAAATTAAAATATCTGACAATACAAAGTGTTAGTAATGATATAGAGCAACTGAAACTCTTTTATTGCTGATGTGAGTGCAAACTGATACATCCACTTTGGAAAACTCCTTAGCAACATGTACTAAAACTGAGCATATGCTTATCCTGCAGTCCAATAATTACACTTCTAAATATATATAAAATTGAAAGAGTTTCTTATTGACCTAATTTTAATCATATTTCAACCCTGACCCAGTCAAATGAGGTCAATGTGTTCGGGCTGTTCAATGACACTCTTTGAGAAGGCAATATAAATAGACCTATGTGTGAGGGGAAATAATCAGGAAAATTAAATGGATCATACAGGTAACCCAAGAAGTGTTGGCTTTGGCACAAACAGACACCAAAAGAGCCAACCTGAAAAATCAACTTTGAAAAAAATTGTGATAGCATTAGAAGAGACAGAAGGGAAAAGTTCATTGAAAAGTAAAAGTGGATAGTGTTTCAAAAATGAGAAAGCATCAAACAAAATAAAATGTTGCCAAAAGCTCAAGTACGCTAAAATTTGAAAGGAGTAAGTCAATTTCAGGTCACTTATGACCTTTGTGACAGCAGTTTTAGTGATGTGAGAGAGATAGAAGCCTGACCGCAGTAGGATGAATGGAATCTGAGAAAAGCTATGGACTTTCCTGCCTAAAAGATGCATATACACACATATACATAAAATAATTACCTCCATTTCAAGGAGTCTGTGTACTTCTTGAAGCCTATTTATCAATGCTACTATAATAAGGCTTAGCACAGAATATTATCATGGGATCTTAATCATGAAAAGGACATGAGACAGAAATAACTAAAATGAGGAAAATGTTGGGAAAGATTTAAATTTTTAATGTGTTTTTTTAATGGGAGACTTTGAGCATACTAATAAACTTCTAAACAAGAGCAAATAGAGACGAAGTAGTTGTAAACACATGATACAGAAGAAATAAGTAAAAATCAAGGTTACTATTACAGAGAAGATAGGAGAGGACAAAAGCAAGAACAAAGGCAGAGTGCAACAAACAAGAATATCCTCTTCTTGTGAGACCGGAGGGAATAATTTGATGGCAGGTGCAGCTCTAAATAAACCTATATATGTGTTAACAGGAAATTGTTTCACTTCATTGTCATTAGACTCAGTTGCCTCAATGAAGAAAGAAAAGTATCATCTACAGAATGGGAGAGAAGATAGAGACAGAAATGGTTTATTCTGAGATTTAGATAATCTTCCTGATATTTATCCCAAGTGTGTTCATGCAGAAAATGATTTGAGAATTACGTGATTCAGGCATTATGCTAAGATACAAAATTAAGACATAGCCTTCACCTTGGAAGAATTCACAGCATAAAGTAACAATAGAACCAAGTTCCCTCACACTGATAGTTGCTGCCTAAAATATCAGGATGAGAAGAATTATGAAGCCAGACCTCTACTCAACAGAAAGGAATATCTGTCATAGAAAGGGAGAAATGCTACATATATGCCTTCCCTTTTACATGTGCAGCATTTTATTACTTTCAGATTACTTAAAGCCATAATCACTTGTAATATCTTACGAAGTAAATAGTTTAGGAGATCTGAATTTTATTTCAAATTGTATCTTACTTTTGAAATAAAAAACTTCCATAAGCTTACTTCTTCTGTAAAGTAAGATATCCTGTTTTGTTCTAAATGTACCTCTTTCAAAACAAATGGGACCCTGTATTCTAGCATTCCTTGTCTTGATTATATGAATTTTAATCAGATATCTGATTCTCAATCTTTCCAAAGAAGTCTCACCATTTTCCTCTCCTACACATAATTCCTGCAATCCCTTTTGTGAATGGTTTACATAATAATAGGAATGTTGTGATTATAAAAACAAATAAATGCCCCTTTCTTATTCATGTACCTGTGAGATAATACATGGGCAGCATATATATAGCACTTAACAATAAATATAGGCCATTCTAATTATAATTTTTATTATAAAATTTTTATACCTTGTTTGATATTTTCCTTTCTTCCCAGGGCTTCTTCCTCTTCTTATCCCCCCTTTAATACTCTTATTAATTTGCTGTAGACCCATCAGTAGACCCCCACTAGCATTGTCGTAGTTGGCCACCCCCTCCATGATCACATTCAGGATTGAAGGAGTTCCTGTGCTAGACTAATTTGCATCTAAATGATCCTGAAAAATAAGCCAAAGGATTTAAAGTGTAGTCAGTATATCTAGTGAGAGTGCCATCCTAGCACTCTGAAATGATACATGATGGTAGTATGAAAAGAATTCAAGGTATGAGAGTGAGGTTGCCTGGATTCTAATTCCCGATTTGCTATTAATGTTGTGTGTTCCTTGGGCAAGTCACTTCACCACCCTAAATCTACATCAGCAGAAAAATATATTGAGAGATTGAGAGGTTAGGAATTTTCAGAATGATTTCTAAATTTTTTTCTCTTTCATTCATTCTCCAAATAACCTAGAATTGAGAGTCACCTGGGTTCTAATTTAGGCTATACCATTATTTAGCTGTGGGTTCTCAAAAAAATCAAAATATCTTTGCATCACAGTTTTATCATGTGAATATTACAGAAATTAGAGGGGAAAATCATATGAAAAGTTAAAGGAGGAAACCTCAGTAAATGATAAGCTAATAAACCCCATCTTCTCATTGCCCAGAACTTTGCCATACTGATCCTATGAAGTTCTTAAGAGACTGATGGCAACTTAATAAATTGACATCATTACTTTATACATAGAAAATAGAATTCTTAACGGAACCAGATGTTTATATAAGCCTGGACATGATCAGTGAATTTTCTATAGACTCACTACTAAGTGAGTGAAAATATAATCAGAAGTCTGTTTGAGAATATGAAGCTAGTTAGATTATGTGAATATTTGGTGGCATTCAACTAAGAAAATCTGATATACTCTGTCAACAGAAGGCAAATGTTTATGGTTAATACCATTCGTTACGTCTTATTCTGTCCCGGGAGCCAAAGTTTCTATGAGGTAACTTGTCATTTTTTCCTTCCGGTTCATTATGTGTTGTTTCCTTAGTGTAGCTCTCAGCGAGCAACTTGTTTTCAAATTTGTGGAAAGCATCACACTGATTTTACCCTCTATTATAAATGGTAACTACAGGGTAAAATATTAAAACTACCATCGCAGAATTTCTGTAGTTTTTGAATGAGATAATATTTTTACAGCACTTGATCTCGTTTAAGGTTATTGTTATAATATTGTTAGATATACTTTTACTTGGGACTGAGAAGAAAGCAAAGAAATAGGAGACAATGATATTTTCCTAACAGATCTTAAATTAATATTAATAATAATTATTGATAATATTTACTGAGATCTCATAATGTTCCATACACCATGCTAAATACTTTGCATTTCATCTTCACGACAACCATCTGAGAAAGGTACTCTTAATTACTGCTCTTTTACAGATGAGGAAAAATAAACCTAAATGGATTAAGAAAATTGCATAAAGTTACACAGCTAGTAAATGATAGAGCAAGAATTTGAATCTAAACAGTCTGATTCTGGAAAAGATAGTCAAAATAAACCCTTTGCGTTTTGGGAGTCAGTGAAATCCTTGTTTGAGATAGAATAGTGGTATTAAATTATTGTCCTATTAACTATTGGAAACAAGAAAACAGCAAGGTAAAGTCATTTCTAACTCAAAAATGTTTTCAAAAAGAAGGAAATTCCCAATTTTAGTTTGAGTCCCAGACTCCAATTAGTTTGCTCTGTGACAGGCATGCTATTTTTATCTTTCAAATTTACAAAGCTTCAATTATTGATTACAATTTACAAAAGACTCGTTAATGGCTTTAGACAAGTGTCCAACATGTATCCTAAATGTTTACACTTAATGAATTTGGGAACTGTCATCTGTCTTCATATGACTAAAATATGCCTTAAGCTGTGATAATACTGCTCATTACAACTAAACAATATTTAAATCATTTAAATTACTATCTTGTGATCAAGTTTTCAGAGGGGCCATTGCCAAGAGGATGTTTTTACAGGTGGATGATATGAAGGAGAAACATTCCTTGGGCCACCACAGGATAATAACCAAAAACTTTGTAGCCAAAAGTATATAAACGATGATAGATTTATTCCTGTCTCAGCGCTTGTTGAACTATAAGCTCTTTTAGGGAAGAGTCCATGTCAGTTATATTCTTTTCTTCCTATAACATGTAATGTAGTACTTGGTGCGTAGTAAGTGTTCAATAAATATATATTGAATAGTAAAAATAGAAATGTCTATTCAAGCCTATCACACATATTTAAATTGTTTATTTTTCTTTTTATTAAATTATAAGGGTTCTCTGTATATCCTGGATACTAGATTCTTATTTGATATATAATTTGCAAATATTTTCTCCCATTCTATGTGTTGTATTTTCACCTTGTTTATAATGTCTTTTAATGAACAAAAGTTTTTAATTGTGACGATGTTAATTAAGTCCAATTTATCTATTTTTTTCCTTTTGTTGCTTGTGCTTTTGGTGTCCTATCTAAGAATCCATTGTCAAATCTAAGGTCAAAAAGATTAGGTAGCTAGATGATTGATAGATAGATATTTGACACAATGTTATTAGTTACTTTCAAGTTTATGACTATTATCTTTTAGGTTGATTGTTCATTCTAGTATAAATAGTGTCTTTTCAACTAACATTTTTTCTTGCATTCTACTTTTTGAGATGTGCATATTGCTTCATAAGCTTTATTTTAGTTAGCATTCAATAAGTATACTTTTTGCCCATGAATTTTTGCTCTTTAAAAGTGATTTTGATTCAGAGTGCCATTTTAAGTGATGTGGAGTTGAATGTTATTTGTTAATTCAATACAGTAATCTCTGTTTTTAATCAGTGTGTTTTCTATTTTTATGTTTATTGAGATTACTTATTTTACCACTTTATTTTATTTTCTAACTTTTTCTTTGCTGTTTTTTCTCTTTTGGATTAAAAGTTATTTTTATCTACTTGTATTTTCTCTGTTTGTTTAGAAGTTATACTCTGTATTACTATTCTTTTAGTTATCCTAATTTTAAACACTACATCCATATTAACTTTAATGTATATGCATATTAATGACTTTTTTTTGCTATTGTTTTTCAAACATAATGCAGACCGCAGCACATTTTGACCACTAATTTAATAACTCATGATTCATCTTCCTATTATAAAATGAAATTTTAGATTATCCTTTCTGAAGGTGTGAAATGATACTTGTCTAATAATTACATTTGTGAATATATTTTATCAATTTTTCTACTCATTGCTGTTTCCTGGATCCCTACACTACTTTTGAAGTTTTCTTTTATTTTTGCTGAAGCATATCCTTTCATGTTTTTCAGAAACCGTAAGCAGTAAATTCGTCTAGCTTTTTAGATATTTGAAAATGTCTTTATTTTGCCTTCATGCTTACATGTTAGTTTAGCTAAGTAATTACTATGTTTGTAAGTAATCTATAAAAAATTTTTTTGTTAACTTTTAAGACTTCACTTGATGATCTTCAATCTTACTATGATACTTCTAGGTATCAATTCATCCTTAATTATGATGTATAGTACATGAAGAACACTTAAATTGATAATTCAAATCATTCTTTGATTTTAGGAAACTTTCACTATTATCTTTCTAACTACTACGTTTTTATCATTTTTTACATTTTAATTTTCTGAACTTCTTTTGATATATGTTGACATCTCTCAGTCTAGCCTGCATGTATTTCAACTGCATTTTCATATTTTGCCTCTTTGTCCTGTTTTTAAAAAGTATTTATTTATTCTGTTTAACTGGCAAATAAAAATTGCATATATTTATTGGATATAATGTTTTGAAATGTGTGTAGATTGTGGAATGGCTAATTAACATAAGCATTATCTCACATAATTATCATTTTTTGTGTGGTGAGAACACTTAAAATCTACTCTTTCAGCAATTTTCATAAATACAATACATAGGGAAAAAAACTGCATGGCATTGGTCTGGGCAAGGATTTTTAAAATTTGACCTGAAAAGCCAGGCAACAAAAGCAAAAATAGACAAAAAGCTTCTGCACAGCAAAGGAAACAATCAATAGAATAAAAACACAGCCTACAGAATGGGGAAAAAAATACTTGAAGTCAAATATTTGATAGAGATAATATCCAAAATATTTAAAGAATTCAAACAATTCAATATCTAGAAAATATGTAATCTGATTAAAAATGAGCAAAGGACCAGAACAGACATTTTTCAAAAGAAGACAGACAAATGGCCAGCAGATATGAAAAAAATGCTCATCGCTAACCATCAGGAAAATGTAAATTAAAACCAAAATGAGATATTATCTCACACCTGTCAGAATGGCTATTCTCAAAAAGATGAAAGACAAGTGTTGATGAGGATGTGAAGAAAAGGGATCCTCATATAGATGATTTTTTATATTGATATAGTACCTTGCAACTTTACTGAGTTCGTTCATTAGTTCTAATAGGTTTTTGATGGTATCTGTAGGGTTTCAATATAGAATATAGATGATCATATCTGCCAACAGGAACAATTTAACTTCTTCCTTTCCAATTTGGAAGGCTTTTTTTCTTTCCCTCGCCTAATCGACCTAGCTAGAACTTTGAGAATAGAAGTGAATAGATGTGGTAAGAGTGCGCATCCTTGTCTTCTTCCTGATCTTAGAGGAAAAGCTTTAAATTTTTCACTGTTGAGTATGATCCTAGCTGTAAGTTTGCCATACAGTCTTTATTATGTTGAGGTACATTCTTTTTATACCTAATCTATTAAGAGTTTTTATTATGCACTCATATTGAAATTTGTCAGATGTTTTTTCTGCATCCATTGAAATGTTCACATAATTTTTGTTCTTCATTCTATTAATGCAGTGTATCTCATTTGTAAATTTTTACAGATTTGCATATGTTGAATCAAATTTGCATCCCAGGGTTAAATCCCACTTGATCAAGGTGAATGTTCCCTTTAATGTACAATTGGATTTGGTTGGCCAGTACTTTGTTGAGAATTTTTCCATCTGTGTTCATCAGAGATGATGCTTCCTTTTCTTTTAGTGTCCTTGTCTGACTTTTGGTATCAGGGTAATGCTAGTCATGTAAAATGAGTTTGGATGCATTCCCTCTTCAGTTTTTTTGGGAGAGTTTGAGAAGGATTTGTATTAGATCATCTTTAAATGTTGAATAGAACTCAGTAATGAAGGTATCAGGTCCCAAGCTTTGCTTTGATGAGAGACTTTATTACTGATTCAATCTCCTTACTCATTTTTATACTGTTCAGATTTTCTTTTCCTTCGTGATTTGGTCTTGTTAAGTTGTATGTGTCTAGGATTTTATTCATTTCTACTAGGTTATCCAATTTGTTGGTGCATAGGTGATTATTGTAGTCTCTTATGATCCTTTGTAGTGTCAGTGTATGTAATGCCTCCTCTGGCATTTCTGATTTTATTTGAGTCTTCACTCTTTTTCTTATTTAGTCTAAAATTTGTTTTCCTTCCAAAAAAATACCTGTTAGTTTCACTAATTTTTCTATTGTTTTTCTGGTCTCTATCTTATTTGTTTCTGACCTTTATTATTTCCTTTCTTTTACTAACTTTGGGCCTAGTTTGTTCTTGTTTTTCTAGTTTCTTGAGGTACAACATTAGGTTGTTTATTTTAGATCTTTCTTATTTTTTGATATAGTCATTTACTGTTATAAAATTTCCTCTCACTACTGATTTTACTATATCTCATAAGATTTCATGTGTTGTGTTTCCATTTTCATTTATGTCAAGATATTTTTAAGTTTCCCTTTTGATTTCTTTTCGGTTCCATTGGTTATTTAGGATCATGCTGTTTAATTTCCATGCATTTGCAATTTTCTGAAATACTTCTTGTTATTGATCTCCAGTGAAAGTAATTACTATGTAAGGAATCCATACTGGGTTTCTTTTCCATTTTCATTTGTTTCAAGGAATACTTTAAACTTCTTAATTTCTTCATTACCCATTGGTCATTCATCAGCACATTGCTAAATTTCCATGTATTTGTACATTTTTCAAAGTACCTCTTGTAATTGACTTCTAGTTTTATTCCATTGTGATAAAAGAAAATACTTGATATGATTTCAACTTTCTTAAATTTGTTCAGACTTATTTTGTGGCCTAATACATGATCTATCTTAGAGAGTGTTCCATGTGTACTTGAGAAAAATCTGTCTTCTGTTGTTGTTGACTGGAATGTTCTGTATATATCTATTAGATCCATTTGGTCTAAAGTATAGTTTAAGTCTGATGTCTCCTTATTGATTTTCTGTCTGGATGATCTGTCCATTGCTGAAAGTGGAGTACTAAAGTTCCCCACTGTTTTTTGCATTTATATTTTTTTTAATTTCAGAGTATTACAGGAGTACAAATGCTTTGGTTATATAAACTGCCTTTGCACTGCATGACAAATGTGCCCATCCCCCAGACAGCTTGCACCGCATCTGTTAGGTATGGATTTACCCATCCCCTCCTCCCTACTCCCACCTGCCCCACACCCTATGAATGTTCCTTCCCATATGTGCACGTTAGAGTTGATTAATTAGTACCAATTTAGTGTCGAGTACAAGTGCTGTTTGTTTTTCCATTCTTGTGATACTTCACTTAGAAAAATGGACTCTAGCACCATCCAGGATAATACAAGAGGCAGTTGATCATTTGTTTAATGGGTGAGTAGTACTCCATGTTATACATGAGTGGATTAATGGATATCATTACATGAGTGGATATCAATACATGAGTGGATTAATAATATATATATGTGCTTCAATGTAGAGTAATATATATTTACAATTATTATATTCCCTTGATGAATTGACCCCTTTATTACTATGTAATGACATTCTTTGTCTTGTTTTCCAGTTTTACAGTCCATTTTATCTAAGTATAACTACTCCTGACTCTTTTGGTTTCCATTTGCTTGAAATATCTCTTTTCATATTTTTCAATTTCAATCTATGCCTGTCCTTAAAAGTTAAGTCGGTCTCTTATAGGCGTCATATAATAGAGTCTTATTTTTTATCCATTGAGCCAATCTATATCCTTTGATTAGAGAATTTAATCCATTTACATGGAAGGTAATTACTGACAGGCAAAGACATAGTACTGTAATTTTTTAATTGTTTTCTGGTTGTTTTGCAGATTCTCTGTTCCTTTCTTCCTCTGTTGCTATCTTCCTTTCTAATTAGACAATGTTCTCTAATGATATGCTTTGATTTTTTACTTTTTATCTCTCTTCTTTGTATCTAATTTAGGTTGTTGCTTTGTGGTTACCATGATGCTTACATAGAACATCTCATAGTTATAAATTACATCTCAACTCTGATCACACATGGAGCTAGCCTGGTGTTGGGACAGATGTGGAACTTGGGTCTATGGGACTGGTATGGGGCCTGGGATGGCTAATTCTGTCTGGCTTGGTTCCCAGAGCCATGGAGGCTGGCCAGAAGGACTAGCCTGGAGGCTTGGTATGTGGATATTGGCCTGGAAGCTTGAAATACAAGGGCGGCCTGGGTCCCAGGGCTGTGGAGGCAGACTTGGAACATGGATCCACAGGGATCATCCTGGGGCCTGGGGCCTGGGGCCTGGGTCCGTAGGAGCTGCCTCAGCACTGGGGTCTACAGGGATGGACCTGGACCCAGGATCTACTGGAGCATGGGGCCACAGGGACCAGTTTCAAGGGTGGTGCTTCAGGAACTGATGGTCTGGAGCCCATCTGTGAGTGTCAGTCTTGTGCTTCAGGTCAGTGGTGTAAGTCTGGTGCTGGGGTAAGCTTAAAGCCTGGGGCTGTGGGCTGATCTGGCTCTGGGCTGGTCTGGAACGTAGGGTGGCCCTGGAATGTATATCTGAACTCTGGCCTGGAGGCTGAGTCTCATGGTGCCAGCCTGATAACTAGGGCTGAGCGGGCTAGACAGAGGCAAAGTGGGCCGGAAGCCTGGGGCCATGGGTGCCAGCCTAGTGTTGGGGGTAGTTTGGAGTCTGGAACTGCCAGTGCCAGCCTGTCCTTGAACAGCCCTGGAGACTGACTCTGTGGTGGTTGGCCTAGTGCTGGGGCAGGCCTAAAGTCCTGGGCTATTTGCCTGGTACTAGGGCCAATGCAGAGCCTGAGGCTTCTGGGGTTGACCTGGCAGTGGGACATGCCCTAAGACTGAGTCTGCCAGGTGAATCTGGAGCCTGGGGCTGTGGGATCTGACCTGGCACCAAGGTGAGCTTAGAGGCTCAGTTCACAATTACCAGTCTGGAGTCTGGGGCCTTGGGGGAGCCTACACAGTACAGTGGCCTGAGGAAAAGTATGCTACTCACTTTCTTCTCCTTCCCCCATGTGGAAGGTATCTCTCTCCACGATGTGCTACCCAGGGGTTGGGGGAGAGGTGATTCATATAATGTAAAACTATCCTTCCTACCCTCTTCAATGTATCTTTTCTTATTTCTGCGCTACACTCAAATGTTGTAATCTCTTGCCTGCTTTTCTTAACTCTTGTGAAGGTATTTTTGCACATGGGCGCTACAGGGGAACAAGTAGCGCCTACTTGTTGGAAAAGCCTATTCTGCCTTCTTGCTGAAACCCAGAGCAGGACTCTGCTGTTGATCACTTTGTCTTCTTGAATAGCATCATAAGTGAATGTCTCAGTACTCTCTTCCAAGACACTAGTTCTCTTCACAACTAGAATTGTCCAGCCTAGAGTTTACCTCACATTATTAGACTTTTTTTATTTCAGTGATTTTCCTCAGTGCAGAATCATGTGTTATGATCATTTTTAAGATTTCCAGTCTTATAGTGATAATGAAGATATTTCCAATTTCTATAAATGAACCAGTGGAGGGATTGGTTTACTTCCTGGGACTTTATCCATTCCATAGTCCACAGCTTCTAATAAAGCAGGTATAATGTCAATAGGCTTCTCAGCATACTTTCATTGTGAGGGGCACTATTTGATTTCTTGGCTTGAGGCAGTATCCATATCTCAGCTGTAGGTCTTCAATTTTTCTTTATTCTGCAGAAACTTATCTCTCATAGTCTGAGAATTTAGCTTCACTCTCTACTTTGTGTCCCTATTCCATTTCTTGACATAAGGAAGTTTATTTTACTTTCAATCACAAATGTGATTTTTAATTTTAGTTTTTATGATCTATATTTGTTACCTATTTGATGAAGAAAGGCTTTATCAAAGCATGAACTTGTGGTGCCATTTAAAACGGATATTCTTATTTACTCTTAAACCTGTTTCCATCTGATTTCTACCTCCATAAATTCACTGAAAATGCCATTATCAAGGTATCTGAGGCTTTTGTGTTGCTGAAAGCAACAAACATTGTTATGTCTTCATCTTCCTTAATCTCTCAACAACATTCAAATTTTTTTGTCACTCCTTTTTTCTTTTGCTACATACACGCTGATTTTCTACTCTCTATCTACTCCTCTAGCTCTATCTTTGGCTGCTGCTTCTCCAAAAGATCTCTATCATATTGAAATTCCTTGAGATATAATTCTGGATTTTCTTCTCTTCCCTATCCATAGTCTTTATAGGTGTTTTCAGTAATTTCCATACCACCAATTACTAATCATCTGAAAATTAGTTTTCAATGTATATTTTTAGCCTAGACATTTCTCCTGGGCTCAAGATGCTTATATGTAATATTTATTTTACTATCAGGTATGTGTCTCACATAGATATTTCAAATGGGGTGTCACAATTAAGCTCTTGATTTCCTCCAAATTTGTTCCACTTCCAGTCTTACTCATCTCAATAAACAATGGCACCAGTTCTTGCTCAAGCCAGAAAACATGGAGCCATCTGTGTTTCTCTTTTTCCTCATAGTTCATATGCATACATACACACACATGCACATATCATAAAATCCTGGTGACACTACCTCCAAAATATCTCTTAATCCATCTACTTTTATTCATGTCCACTGTCACACTTTAGTACAGGTTACTCTTTTCTCTTATCTTGGTTTCCATGATAGCCTTCAAATTGGTCTTCTATTTCTATTCCTCTATTCCCACCAGTCCACCATAATCCAGTCTATACAAAGTAACTAGAGTGATCTTTTTTAATAACAATGCAAATCTAATCATTTTACCTTCCTGCTTAAAACCTTCAATGTTTTCAAATGCACTTAGAATAAAATTTAAAGTCTTACAATGACATACAAATCCTAAACCTTCTCCTAACTAACTCTCCAATTTTACTTAGAACCATTCATTCATTATATCCCCAATAGCCATGTTTAGTTCCAAAGAGAAAACTTCCTGAGGGCTTTACTACATGCTCTACAATGCTCCTTCAAGGTTTTTCTATCCAGGTATTTGCCATTCTTCTTGTCATTCAGATCTCAGTTTATATGCCATTTGTGCATGAAGCCCGTTTATGACCATTTTAAATAATTCCTCCACACTATGCTGCCATAAAGACTTTTTTTTCCTTCCAACATTTATCAAAGGCTGTTATTATTGTGTTTATATATTTATTTATTTATAAAATTTTCCAGTCTTGTCCTTAGTCTTTACTAGATCCATACTGATCTCTAACACTAAAATACCTAACGGCTCCTGTAGTTTGAAAAGCAAATAGTTTATGATGTATCATTCAGATAAATGAAAAAAGAGAAGCAAATGGAGAAGCCCAATGTGACTCTCCAACCCCAGATTGAAGATTCTTGGAGTGGAGGTATTCTCACTTTCCTGGGAGACTTGCACACAAAGAAAATAAAAGTTTACATTCTTGTTATCAAGGACTATCTTCTACAGAGAACACTCTTCTTACTAAAAATTTTCAAGTCATTGAACATTACTACATTAGCAAATGTAGCATGAATGGCTTGATTCAACATTATGTACTAAATTTTTTTTGGGAAAAAAATGCCCTTTGGATTCAAAAGACTGTGCTTTTAAGTCCACACACACACACACACACACACACACACACACACATGCACACACACAAACACACTCGGCATCTATAAGAACTAAATTTAAATTATTATTCTTCTAATAGGTTCTTACAAAAACTTAATGATACTTAACCTAGTCAATGATTTCCCAACATTTTGATTACTGTGATTAAAATACCTGGCACACATGGCTTAAAAGTTGGTCAGTATTAGCCTATAAGCTGTGCAAAGGATGCAAAGCAGAGATCTATGTGTGGATACTTTGGGTTTAATTGTCCTTTGAATAACATTTCAATGGCAATTAAATGGTGCAGCTGTTTGTAATCAACTTAGTACCATGATCTTTTGAGAGTGTATGATATGTAACCGCTGATGAATTTGCATTCAAGTTGGTCTAAATCAGGTTAGTTTCTTTTAAAACTAGTGTGTTCTGTAACAGAAAAATATAAATTATGTGTTCAAACTGCCTGTGATTTGAGAGTAATGTCATTCTTGAATTACTTTTATTCTTGAATTCCTTCCCCCTCATATTTCTGCTTAAAACAAGACACTTAAGAGAAGTTTCCATATAGTTTAAAATGATGCTATTTGTAGTAGGCTTGCTTCTCAGATGAAGAGATGAACTTAAATTAATTACATACATTCTTTCAACTGGTCCTTCCAGTGACCAAAAGATTACATTTGCCATATGCATTGGGGTAGGGCAAAATGTAGGGTAAATAAAGATCTATAAATGAAAGCTGTCACTAAGGCTGAATGTGAACAAAGCCTCCCTAACTCATTGAAGGAAAGAAACTGGTGCTTACTCAACCGAAGCTTCCAAAGCATCTATAATAAGAGGAAGGATATTCAAAATGTCTATAAATGTCATATATATGAACCATCTGTAAAATTTAATGGCAATTGGCATCTCAGTGGTTATCACTAACCTTTGTTAATAAATAAAACTTGTGAGTAAATGTTTTTTTTATTCTCATTTAGAATAGAAGCTAAGAGAAGTAAAGTGACTTGTACAGCATCACACAGCTACAAGAGGCAAAAAGGGAACTCAAACCAGGTCTATTTGATTCCAAAGCTAGAACTCTTAGTGTCTGTACTTTATTACCTCGCTAAGCTTTATAATTTCCTTTAGATTAGGTTTTCTTCTCACAAACACAAAACTAAAGTACACAAGAAGCAAGTATAAAGATTCATTTTGGAAACTATTATATTATGCCAGGTTTTGAATTAGAATTATGGCAATAAGAATGTTAAATTTGAAAAATGAGCAGTACTACTGGAAAGGAAGAGTACTTAGTAAGTCATTTGTCATAGAAGGAATGGGATTAGTCAATGATGTATGGGATGATGATAGTGTCATGAACACAAATAGGGAGGTCAAAAAGGAATCTGCAAAAAGCATATTAAAATGGCCCTTAAACATATGAAAAGAGATTCATCACCTATAATTAAAGAAATGTAAATTAAAACAACACTGATACTCAGATATCAGATCAGAAACAATTAAAAAATATGCCAAGACTTTAGCTTTCAACCCTGACATATGAAAGACCTTGGAAATTGTCACTTCCATCTTTACAGCACGAAAAAACTGGCAAAATTAAATCACATACTTTTTTTGGACCCATTAGAGAATTGAAGTAGCAGGGCAATTCAGCATCTGAAAATCTAGACATACAGGAGAATCCAGAGTGTTACAGCTACTCTTACCTAAAGCAAGAGTAGCTAGAACCATAAAATGGTAGGATCACTGAAATGATCATTTTAACCAGATCATAGATGCTGAATGAAGAGTTGAAATGAGAGTGAGAACCTCCTGGCATCCCAGCTATAGGGAACCCCTACAAATTAATGGATTTTATCTCCAGGAACCCCATTAGGTTCTCATAGTGAGGAACCTGAGGAGTTCTCCTCCTGGTTCTAGCAGGTAAAGGAGAAGAGTAATTACTGATATATTCCTAGAGTGTTCTCCACAACAAAGTCCTGTTCTGCAAGGAAAAGACTTTGCCAGAGCCTTATCCTAGCTCTCAGAAGGATATTCCTCTCACTCGAACCCATTCAAGTCTTCCTGTCTCAACAAAGGACAGCGTAGGAGAAGGTATACATACTATTGAAGAAACGCTAGTGAGAAAACAATAGGCCACTAAAATGATGACATGAAATGCTGACTCCTAGAATTGATAAATAAATCTGGTAAAGTCTCAGGTTGCAAAATTACTATAAACAAATCAGTAGCATTTCTATATGCTAGTAACAGCCAAGCTGACAATTGAATCAAAAATTCAGTACCATTTACAATAGCTGCAAAAAATCAAATAACATGCTAGGAATACACTTAACCAAGGAGATGAAAGATCTCCACAAGGTAAACTAAATAACACTGATGAAAGAAATCATAGATGAGACAAACAAATGGGAAAACATTCCATACTCATGGATTGGAAGAATAAATATTGTTAAAATGTTCACACTGCCCAAAGTGATTTACAAATTCAATGCAATTCTCATCAAAGTATCAATGTCATTTTTCACAGAACTAGGGAAAGCAATCTTACATTTCAAGTGGAATCTAAAAAGAGCCTGAATCCAAAGCAATCCTAAGCAAAAACGACAAATCTGGAGACATCACATTACCTAACTTCAAATTATACTCCAATAATATAGTAACCCAAATAGCATGGTACTGGTATAAAAATAGACACATAGATCAATGAGAAAGAACAATGAACCCAGAAATAAAATCATACACCTACAACCAACTGATCTTTGACAAAGTAGACAAAAATGTGCACTGGGGAAAGGATACCTTATTTAATAAATGGTGCTGGGAAAACTGGAGAGCCACATGCAGAAGAATGAAACTGGATCTCTCTCACCATACACAAAAATTAACTCAAGATGGATTAAAGACTTAAATTTAAGACATGAAACATAAAATGTTAGAAGAAAACTTAGGAAAAAATGTTCTGAACATTGGCCTAGGTAAATAAAAAATGTATGACTAAGACAATGAAAGCAAATACAACAAAAGCAACAATAAATAAATAGAACCTAATTAAATTAAAAAGTTTCTGTATAACAAAAGAAATAATCAACAGAGTAAATAGACAATCTATAGAATGGGAGAAAATATTCTCAAAAAAGATACAAAAATGGAGATAAGCATAAGAAAAGATGCTCATTATTTGTCATTAGGAAATTGCACATTTAAATAACAATGTGATAACACTGTATACCTATTAAAATGACTAAGCTCCTATAACTCAATAGAAAAAAACATAACTAACCCAATTTAAAAATGGGCAAAGGAACCAAATAGATATTTCTCCAGAGAATACGTACAAGTAGCCTGCAGATATATGAAAAGATATTCAACATCAACAATCAAAACCACAGTAAGATATCGCCTCACACTTGTTAGGATGGCCATTATCAAAAAAAGAAAAAGAAAAGGTAACAAGTGCTGGTAAGAATGTGGAGAAAAGGGAATTCTTATACATTGTTAGTGGAAATGCAAATTGGTACAGCCACTATGGAAAATGGTATGGAGGCTTCTCAAAAATTTAAAAATAGAAACAACTATATGATCCAGCAATCTCACTTCTGATTATATATCCAGAGGAATTGAAATCAGTATGTCAAAGATATATCTGCATTCTCATGTTCACTGCAGCATTATGTACAATAGCCAAGAGATGGAAGCAACCTAAATGTACACTGACAGATGAATGGATAAAGAAATTGTGAGATATACACACACACACACACATACACACACACACACACACACACACACACACACACATACCATGAAATATTATTCACCTCTACAAAAGAAGGAAATCCTACCATTTGCAACAAAATGGATGAACCTGGAGGACATTATGCTATGTGAAATAAGTCACACAAAGAAGGACAAATACTACATGATGCCACTTACATGAGGAATCCAAAATAGTCAAACTTATAGAAGAAGAGAGTAGGATGGTGGCTGCCAGGGGTTGGGGGAGAGAGAAATGGAGAAGTACTGGTTAAAGTATACAAAGTTTCAGTTATGCAAGATGACTAAATCCTAGAGATGTATTTTACAACATAATGATCATAGAAAACAATACCGTACTATATACTTAAAATTTTGCTAAGAGATCACTGTCATTTCTTATGATTAATATTCCATTGTATATATATATCAAATTTTAACAATCCACTCATGAATTGATGGGCACTTGGGTTGTTTCCACATCCTTGCAACAGTGAATTGTGATGTAGAACCTCTTATACTTTCCTGGATTAAACTGAAGCCCATTATTCAAAGTGAGGCACCACAAGATCGGAAGAATGGGCTCCACTTGTACTCCCCATCACATTGGTACTAACTGATCAACACTAGGGTGCTCACATGGTGGTAATACTCTCCAGGGATTAGGGGGATTAGGGGGATAAAATTGCAACTAAAGGATATGGGGAGCATTGTAGGGGGGAAGGGCATGCCTCTAACCCTCGCTTGGATGAGGCAAAGACATAAAATGTAACCATAATGTTTGTACCCTCATAATATCCTGAAATAAAAAAAAATTGTTAAGAGAGTTGATCTTATGTTAAGTGTCCTTATCACAAAATACTACTACTACTTCTACTAGTAACAACAATAAATAGGAAAGGCAGGAGTAAACTTTTGGAGGTGAGGGATGTTTATGACAGATTTTAGTGATGATTTCACAGGTGTATACTTATTTCCAAACTTATCAAGTTGTATACGTTAACTATATACAGATTTTTGTGTGCCAATCGTACCTCAACAATGAATTTTTGTTAAAAAAAAAAAAGAAATACTATTTTAAAAAAAAACTGACAAAATCAATTGTTGATGAAAATGCAGAAAAGAGTAATTCTCACTCATTTCTGGTGGGAATACAAAATGTTATAACCACTTTGGAAGACAGTAGTTTTTACAAAGCAAAACATAGTCTTACCATACAAACCAGCAATCATACTCCTAGGGTTTTACCAATTGAATTGAATGCTTATGTTCACACAGAAACCAGCACCTGAATATTTATAGCAGATTTATTCATAATCACCAAAAATTGGAAGCAATCAAGATGCCTTTAGATAGGTGAATGGAAAACCATATTTTGGTATATTCATAGAATGGTATATTATTCAGCAATAAAATCAATTATTGAGCCAAGAAAAGACACAGATAAATCTTACATGTGTATTTTTGAATGAAAAGAAGAACCTGAAAAAGTTATATATAATTGTAATTATATGACATTCTGGAAAAGGCAAAAACCATAGGGACCAAAAGTGATTTGTAAAAGTGATTATTAGATCCGGGGTTCCAGGAATAGAGAGAGGGTTTAATAAATGAAGTACAGGGGATTTTTTTAGGGTGGTGAAACTATTCAATATGATTCTGTAAAAGTGGATGCATGCATTTGTCAAAACTATAGAACTTTACAACACAATGAGTGAACCTTGATGTATGCAAATTTTAAAAAATCAGTTAGAAGGTCAGGGCATCCTAAAATGGAGTGCAGAACATGACAAAACAATCTAATTGTATTATAAATGTATGAAACAGACTTGTGTACATAGGTGGGGAGAAAGTGCTGGCTTAACCTTGGAAATGAATAGAGACTTTAAGACTAAAAAGAAACCATACACAAACACTATACTCCAGTTGGCAAGATTGTTTCCCATGGAAATACAAGTTAACAATTCTGACCCTGGTATACATGGACTATAATGAAGCAACTAAGTAAATGGATAGTGGATGGTGGAAACTAAGTTTCTCACTGTTAAAGATGGAGGTAACAGATAAGCAAGGGGAGGAGGCTAGTATGGTCCATGTAATAATGAATTAGAGTTGGTGACATCAGTATGAACTCATGTTTAGGTTAATATAAATACAGATAGATAGGGAGATGATAGATGGATAGATGGATGTGTATGTGTTAGTACACACACATATATGTCCTAACTCTGTCCGCTGAGAGTGTCTAGAAGCAATGACATCCTAGGATCAAAGAGCTTACCTACCACCCAGATCTTGGTTTCTAATACCATTCTTCAATAAAGGAACTAAGAGTCCTTGGAAAAATGGCTGATGCTAGGCCTAGGGCAGTAAATATACAAGATAAGTGTGGATCATTTTGCAATGCCAGAAAGTAAGAAAATACTAAAACTAACAAACACACATATAAATAAACCCACAAAGATGGGACTATGTAAAAGGGGCACAGGAGCCCAGTGAAAGAGCACCAAACTGGAAAAATGTGAAATGCAGCCGAGACTGGAAAAAAATTGAACAAGATAAATAAAGTAGTATTTTATTGTAATTCATAATATGAAATAAATATCCATGACTCATGTCATTATAATTACAGCAAATAAATAAATAGGAAAATCTCATGTGCAGAAGAATTCCAGTAATTTATATAGATACTTTGCCCTTAAGAAGGTAGAGTATAACTTCCCATTTCTTAAGTGTGGACTGTGCATAGGAACTGTCTTTTGATAGTATATATATTATTTATTTTTTTTTATTTCAGCATATTATGGGGGTACAGATGTTTAGGTTACGTATGTTGCCCTTGCCCCACCCGAGTCAGAGCTTCAAAGTACTCCTGTGATCTTACTACCAAAAACCTATAATCCCAATCTAACCATGAGAAAAACAGACAAATTCAAACTAAGGGAACTTCTACAAAATACCTGGCCAGTACCCTTCAAAATTCTTAAGATCATCAAAACAGCAAATTTTGAGAAACTGTCACAGTGTAAAGGAGGCTAAGAAGACATGATGACTTAATGTTATGGTTTATTGTTGATAGGATCCTAGAACAGAAAAAGAATATTAGAGAAAACCAATAATAGCTGAATAAAATATGGATATTAGTTAATGATACTGTATCAATATTGGTCTATTAATTATAAGAAATGGGTCATAATGTGAGATATTAATAATAAGAGAAACTGGGTATGGCATATCTGAGAATCTTCTGTAGTATCTTCACGATTTTTCTGTGAATTTAAAACTCTTATAAAATACAGTAAAAAGTTTACTATAAAAATGAATGATGAGAAGGGGATGGAGAAAGATGGCCAAATAGAAACCTCCAATGATCCTGGAAAACACCAAATTCAACAACTATGCACAAAAGCAAGCACCTGCAGAAGAACCAAAAATGAGATGTGTGATCATACTACCTGGTTTTATAATTTTATCAAGGAGAGAGGCACTAAAGAGGGCAGAAAAGAATCTTGTGTTATCTTCACCACACCTCTCCCATTCCCTGGCAGAGTCACACCAGCACGACAAGTGGAGAGAGGATGTGTGTGTACAGGGCAGGGAGCGTGAGATGACTGTGGGACTTTGCACAGAAACTCAGGGCCACCATGGCACAGAGAAACACAGTACAGGGCAGAATACTGTCGACGCCCATGGAAGAGCATTTAGACCAGTCTGGCCAGAGGGAAATACTCTGCCTCCAAACCTGAGTTTTGGCTAGCCCCACCACTGGCTGACAAACAGCAGCCAGGGGCCTGGACTAAATTTGAAAGACAGTCAGGTCACAAGGGCTGTAGTCTTTGGACAATTCCTGTGGCTGTGCTGGCTTAGAGCCAGCAGACTTGGGGTACACATGACCCAGTGAGATGCCAGCAGCAGTGGCCAAGCCAGTGCCTAAGTCACCTCTTTCTCAACTCCAGGCAATATAGCTCAGGGAGAGACTTCTTCCACTTGGGGAAAGGAAATAGAATAGTTCAGAGGACTTTGTTTTTCAACTTGGGTACCAGCATAGTCATAGTGAAATAAAGTACCAAGCAAACTCCTGAAGCCCCTAAGTCTGGGCCTTTGTTCCTGGATAGCATTTCCAGACTGACCCTGGGCCAGAAGGAAAACATGCTGCCCTGAAGGGAAGGACCCAGTCCTTCCAGGATTCACCACCTGCTGACTAAAATGCCCTTGGGCTTTGAATAAACATCACAGGTAGCCAGGCAGCAGTCACCATGGGCGTGGTGAGATTGGGCTAGCTTCAGGTGTGACCTGGCCCTGGTAGCCACAAAGCAGTACCCATACTATGACTCCTACAACTCAAGAAGCCCAACACACAGTGAATGAAGAAGGTGAGAGACTATGCCTGGTAATCTATGTAATTCTCCCATATCTTTCCCAAGTTCACCAAGGCTGTATCACCAGGAGTCTGCAAGAGCATTACTTGGCTTAGGGTACTCCCAGTGCTGATACGGCTGCAGTGACCAAAGACTTAGATCGTAAGACTCAATTCCCTTTGAATATCTGGAAAACCTTCTCAAGAAAGATGAGTACAAACAAGCCCAGACTGTAAAGATTAAAATAAATACATAACTCTTCAATGCCTAGACATCTTTGAACATTTGCAAGTATCAAGATCATCTAGGAAAATATGACCTAACCAAATGAACTAAATAAGGTATGAGTGATCAATCCCAGATTGATGGAAATATATAATCTTTCAGAAAAATAGTTTAAAATAGCTGCCCAGAAGAAGCTAAATGAACTTCAAAACAACACAGAGAAGGAATTCAGAAGCCTATCAGAGAAATTTAACAAAAAGATTGAAATAATAAAAAAATTCAAGCAGAAATTCTGGAGTTCAAATATCCTATTAATAAACTGAAAAGTACATTGGAGTCTCTCAACAGCAGAAGTGACCAAGCAGAAGAAAGAATTAGTGAGCTTGAAGATTGGCTATAAGAAAATAAGCAGTCAGATTTTTTCTTGTTGATTTTCTTGTTATGAGCCCTTTATCAGATGTGTATAAAGCAAATATTTTCTCCCATTCTGTAGGTTGTCTGTTCACTCTAATGACAGTTTCCTTGGCTGTGAAGAAAGCTTTTTAATTTGGTGAGGTCCCATTTGTTTATTTTTCTTGCTGCTGTGATTGCTTTGGGGGTCTTCTTTATAAATTTTTTACCTAAGCTGATGTCTAAAAGAGTCTTCCCACATTTTCTTCCAGAACCAAAATGCTTGTATTCCCATAATATCCTAAATTAGTAAAAAAAAAAAAAAAAAAAAAAGCAGTCAGAAGAGAAAAAAAGAATAAAAAAGAATGAAGCATGCCTACAAGATCTACAACATAGGCTCAAGAGGGCAAATCTAATAGTAATTGACATTAAAGAGGTGGTAGAGAGATTGGAATAGAAAGTTCATTCAAAGAAATAATAACAGAGAACTTTCCAAATCTAGAGAAAGATATCAATATTCAGGTACAAGAAAGTAATTGAACACCAAGTAGATTTAACCCAAAGAAGACAACCTCAAGGCATTTAGCAATTAAGTTCCCAAAGGTCATGGATAAAGAAAAGGTTTTAAGGGAAACAAGGGAAAAAAAAAAGAAAGAAATAACATATAAAGGAGCTCCAACATGTCTGGCAGCAGACTTCTCAGTGGAAGCCTTTACAGGATAGGAAAGAGTGGCATGACATATTCAAAATGCTGAAGGAAAAAAAACTTAACCATACAATATTATACCCTGCAAAAATATCCTTCAAACATGAAGGAGAAATAAAGACTTTCCCAGACAAACAAAAGCCGATAGATTTCATCAACACCAGACGAATCCTACAAGAAATGCTAAACAGAGTTTCTCAATCTGAAAGAAAAGAATGTTAATGAACTGTAAGAATACTTCTGAAGGTATAAACATACTGGTAATAGTACAGAAGTAAGGACACAAATACAAAATAGTCTATTGCTTTAATTGCAGTGTATAAGCCACTTATATCTTAAGAAGACTAAAAGACAAACCTATCAAAAATAACATCATCTTTTTGAGAGATAGACAATATACAACAATATGGATGGAACCAATAAAAAGTTAAAAAGTGGGGGGGATAGAATGAAAGTGTAGAATTCCTGTTTGTTTATTTTTTTTGTTTGTAAGCAGAGTTGTTATATGTTTAAAGTAATTGGTTATAAAATGTTGTTTTGCAAGCCTCATGGTAACCTCAAATCAAAAAACCTACAACAGAGACATAAAAAATTAAAAAGCAAGAAATTAAAACACTACCAGAGAAAATTCCTTTTTTTTTTTTTTTTTTTTTGTGGCAAAGTCTTACTGTGTTGCCTGGGCTAGAGTGCCGAGGCGTCATCCTAGCTCACAACAACCTCAAACTCCTGGGCTCAAGCGATCCTCCTGCCTCAGCCTCCCAAGTAGCTGGGACTACAGGCATGCGCCACCATGTCTGGCTAATTTTTTTTTCCGGCTAATTTTTTCTATATATTTTTAGTTGTCCAATTAATTTCTTTCTATTTTTAGTAGAGACGGGGTCTCGCTCTTGCTCAGGCTGGTTTCGAA
Source organism: Avahi laniger (assembly GCA_963575035.1). Classification (NCBI taxonomy): domain Eukaryota; kingdom Metazoa; phylum Chordata; class Mammalia; order Primates; family Indriidae; genus Avahi; species Avahi laniger. Next base: position 25,303 of record CAUYSK010056169.1, read on the forward strand.
CTCCTGAGCTCAAACAATCCGCCAGCCTCGGCCTCCCAGAGAGCTAGGATTACAGG
>CAUYSK010056170.1:0-21956 GCA_963575035.1 Avahi laniger
GGATCAGGAAGGGTCCAAACTGGGAAGTGTCCACTAAGAGCAGTGCCTCCCCAGCCCAAAGCAGATAAGCCCAAAGCAATCTTAAGTAAAAAGAACAAACTGGGAGGTGTCAGTCTACCAGACTTCAAGCTGTACTACAAGATTATAGTAACTAAAACAGAATGGTACTTGTACAAGAACAGAGACATAGAACTTTGGAACAGGACTGAGAATCCAGAGGTGAAACCACCTGCATATTGTCATCTAATCTTTGACAAAGCAGTCAAAAATATACACTGGGGAAAAGAATCTCTTTCCAATAAATGGTGCTGGGAAAACTGGATAGCTACATGCCAAAGATTGAAACTGGATCCCACCTCTCACTTCTTACAAAAATCAATTCTAGATGGATAACAGACTGAAACCTAAGGCACGAAACCTTAAGAATCCTAGAAGAAAACATAATATCTTTTTATAATTTGCTATTAATGATATTATACTAGTCCATCTTAATAACAGATCTATAAAATATAATTTTATCTATAATTTTATTTGAAATCAAGACATCTAAAACTATTAGCTTCTTTATCCAGATGGTGTCATCTAATTCAATCACTACTGTTTAATAAAATGTACAGACTAACTCATTGTCTTTGTAAGGCACTATGACTAAATTTAAAGACAAACTTAATATCACTGCCTACCTAGTTCTAAACCTTTTATAGGCAGTTAAACCTAACATTACTCCTCTGCGTAAATTTGTTTTAAAACCCAAATCTTCTTGACACAATAATTGTTTCTCATTGATTTCTTTTGGAGATATGTTAAAGTCAAAACAATAGTTGTATATTCAAACAAACAACAAGCCACTGAAAATGTAAAATGAGTCAAAAATGAAAATCATGAATATTTTTTTTCATTCCTGATTAATGCCTACATACTTCAAGATTGGAATTCAGGAAAGAAACCAATCAGTTTCAGGTAATGACTGGCAGTACTCTCATCTTCTAAAAGAAAAATGAAAAACTTTCAGCGCTAATCTATTGCTTTCTAGGTAATATAATACTTCCCATTTCCTGATGCGTAATCTCTCTTATTGAGTTTGCATTTGCAGTTAAATCAATGGCTCTCACAAGCAGTAAATTCAGTTATCAGAGAAACAAACAAACAAATAAAACCCCACATTTAATGCTTTTCAAAAGGTAATAGGCAAGTGCTTACACAAATGTTGATCCTAAGTCAGTCTTGGGTATTTTAGCATATTGCTTACCCACTTAGAGGTAAAAATTTGTTATGTTTGCCCTTTTTATTCTTCATGAAAACATTAGGTTTACAGATAACATTAATTTTTTTTCCTCTTTTCAACTGTTGTTCCAGGATCTTATTTTTTGCCATGTTTATTGTTGCAAATACAATTGTTGTAATGCCTTCTGACAGCCTGAATTGCAGGACTCACTAGCATGGTAACCTCTCCAGCTGGATTGGGAATCGATTTGCGGGCTGGTGTATGTATCTAACCCAGCGCCAGTATCCTCTTTAGTCTGGCCCAATATAGCTGACCTTGCTTTTAAATGCTGGGGAAAAAAAAAAATGTTTACCGCACAAGGACCAAGCCTTTAATCTGCGTCTGTCACTCTGTTCATTTTTTGACATTAAAAAGAATAGTCATTACTTATTTGTAATAATGAGCTTCAAAATAATGATCAGTTTACAACTTTATTTTCCAGAAAAACCTCATATACCTATTGGCACCATTCTGAGGCTGAAATTTAATGTCTTCATATTTTACTTTTAAGCAGACTTTTAGCAATTTATTCTTTTTAAAAATAATTTTAAGAATCCTAAATTTCTAAATTCAAAAAAATAAAAGTGTATTTTATTGCCATCTCAATAGTATAACTGATTATGGGTTATTAAGGCTAAAATTGTCTGTATTATTTTACTGATGATGTTAAATCTGATTTGTTTGTGAAATACCCAAAAGACTTTCAACAGTTGGCAGCTTTAGAAGGCATTAGCATCTTAAAATGACTGAGAAAACAACAATAAAAAATGAAGTAATTAGAAAAATAATGACAAAATATAGTTGGCAAAAACTACTGACTACGTATTAATGTAAATATCTATTAAAGCAACTTTCTTTATTACCATTCTCATGAGATTTCATAATGCAAATAACAGAGATTGGCCAGCTATTGTGATCTGAGGATATTCAATACTGTCCTCCAACTAATGTCTGAAATGCTATTATCCCTGTATGAACTCAAATTTATATGCATATTTATAGATATGTTTACATTAAAAAAGAAATCTTTTTATTTTAACTTTTAGTAGGCTACTTTTTCAAATTTAATATGCAGTAGAAAGTAATTTGTACTGAATAGCATTAAAATAGAGGATTCTACCTTACCTTATTAGCAATAAAATAAGGCAAGCATCAGCTCAATAACCCTAGTGTATTGTATAACTCATGTAAACTGGTTTTAATTTTCAAGAGCACTTGTAATGAGTTATAAGAAATAATAAAACCATTTCATAGCAATAATGCTAAATTTCCTAGACACGGACAAGTGAAGCAATTCAATTAATTCTAGAAAAGTCTGAAAATTGTTTAATTATAGATGCACTGGACTATAAGTAAACCATGTCCACTTGCTAAATCCATCTTATTGTAATCTGATGTATATTAATAAAAGGAACTGCATTTGGGGAGTTCATCTGGGTGCAGCTTCAGTCAGTACTAACTTTAGGGAGTTTCGTGGAGGCCTTACACTGCCAGTGGGCTTCCTGCAGTCATAAGATTTCCTGAGTCACTTTGGCCAAGTTGGATCTTCACAAGAAGCAGGAATTCTCCAGCAGTCATGTGGGTTGGTGGCTTAGGCAACGTACTTGGGGAAGGCTGGGGGATGAGCGGTGGGTAGATAACACATGATGAGCATTTACTGTTTCTGGTGGACCCATGTAGTCTTAGCTTTTCTTGTTTTTTGTTACATTTTTGCTTTAAACTAATTTCTTCCTTGTTGCTTTGGATTACAGCTTCTCCCTCAATATAGAGTTCCTAAATCACTTAATGTAACAGATCCCCTCTGGTGTTATATCTGAAGGCATTTAAAATTTGCAGTTAAAATAACAACCAAAAAAAAAAAGCTAGTTAAAATTCCCAGCAGTGATATATTCATTGCTCATATATGTATTCATAAAATTCCAATCTTTATTTTCATCCAGATACATTTTAATGTATTCAGAGTAATGTTTTGTCTTTCACTTAACATTGTGTATCAGGATTTGCATTCAGAAATTCTCCACCTCTTTTCATACACACCTGTTGTCCTGAGAGAATTTGAGCTTTTAGAGATAATTCTGTCAAGTAGTATGCGTATACACTTGTGTTTCTTTCTCGGAACCTTTCTTTTCATGTTTAGAATTTTAGGATATTGGGTTATCTGTCACTTTATGTTGACCCCTTCAAGAGGAATATTTTTCCTGAATAATAAATTGAAAATTTGTGTATCTGTCCATAAGGTTTTTGAGATTGGGATTATTTATAAATCAATTGAATAAACATATCACAAGCCCTTTATAACTTGACTTCTAATTATGTTATTTACTAATATCTTCATTCTTTTACGTATCAGACATGTTATTATAACAAAAAAAGGTATATATAGAGACTTATTTCCTTTTTTAAGTTTACAGGGACAATAATTTTACATTAGTATTTGTAAATAGATGAATATATATTAATATGTGAACTTTAAAAATTCTGATATAAAAAAATCACTATTTTATTCCCCTGAGATTATTTTGAGAATGAACATCTAAGGATGGGACAGATGGGAAGAGATAGGGCATTAGCATTTGGGTCTTGAGGAATTTTTATTTAACAACAACAAAATACTTTTAATTATTGATTTTGAAAGCCAAAACTGTGAAGACAAATGCAACTGAGCAGCTGCAAACAAACAGATGGGTTTGGGGGGAAAAAAAAAGCAAAGCTGCCAAACATTTGAGGAGAAAACAATGACAGAATCTATCCTGTGTTTTTAACACAACGGTGGGAAACATGTTGTGTGATATTTGTTATATAATGTCTCATAGAGACAAAAGTGACATTTATAACATAGAAGATGACTTGAAATCTTTTTGTTTCCTCTAGTGCTATGATCACTGAAGGAATAAGAAAATGATGTTAGGAAAAACAGGAAAAAATAACAAAATCTTGAAATGTTTAAAATATTTTGAAGACTACATGTAGAATTCTAAATAGGTTCTGTTGTGTATATATGAAAATTATTCTGAAACTGATCTGGAGGTGAGGGATTTGAGTTTGCTGGAGAATTCTGAGTTATCCATTTTGTTTTTCCAACTGTAAAGTCTGTTTTTTCTGGCACTAGGTAGATTAACGGGGAATGAATGTAATAGGGGAGCATGTTATACATACAAAGATAAAATATAAAATTCCTGTTGTTAATAGTCTCATGTCATTTCACTAGAGCTGTTAAAAAAAATTAGCCTGATCAGATGGTAATCAGATAAAATGTTGCCATGGCAATACCATGGTAATGAGTATGTATTGGAAACAAATATATACATGACAAATTCTTTGGAATATTGGAAAGTGAAAATATACTGAAAAGGGTGTGTTTTCATACACACACACATATGAAAAGTCAAACTAATTTAGAAAATAGTCCTTGGTTTTTGTACAGGATAATGTATGTTTACATGAGAAAGGCTTAGGGAATTATCCAGTTGCTATAATGTTGGGCTCTGGCTCCAGAAAGAAAAATAGGAATAAATAAATCAGTCAGTCATTTAGATCTGGAACAACAACAAAAAATACTTACATAAAGATCCAACAAAATGATCAGCTTTGATAAGGGAGAGAAAGTAGAAATAATAAGGGAGGACAAGGCTTCTTTTTAGTTCCTCTTAGCACAGTCAGTTTGTCGCACAGCAATCATGATTCAAAGAGCAAAGTTCCACTAGCCAAGGAAATGAGTTATTTTCATAATGCTATCTATGTTAAGATGCAAAAGGCAACAAGAATGGGGGTGCATAGAACCTGCAGGGAAGCCATCCTTAGGTTTCAGTGACCTGGAAATGCAGAGGCAGAAGAGGTGAGGGCATGAGTGACGCATTCACAATAGTAAGTTATGTCTAATTTGTTCATAACAGCAGATGTGATTTTCACTAAAAAATATGTGTAAGACTATCTCAGAATTCTATGAATAGCTTTCTAGGTACCTCTGCCTTCAGTGTGATATATGTGATTTCAAAGTTTCAGCTAGCATTATGCAATGACTGATAATAAGATCCCATTCCAATGTCTCAGAATACTTTATTATTGCTGTTGTTATTATTATTATTATTTTAGCTGTGGTGTGCCATGAGTGTAATATCAGAAAAATGGAATTGTGGAAGCCTGACCAAAGCCGACTAGTTCCAATTGTGTGTTGGAACTGAGAGTGGAGAAAAAAAGGGAAAGACTTAAAATTACTTGAATGGGACAATTATACCAAGAGTAGCCCAGGAGCTGACCAATGTGCTGAACCTCCATGCCTTTCTTTTCTTGCCTGGGAGAGCTGAGCTACTCTTGGTCATGCCATGAATAAACTTTTAACAGGTCTAAAAATATACACATTAATGTGAAGTTATCTGAATTTGAAAAAGAACTAATTGTTATTTAATTTTGCTTCCAGATGAACTCTCCAAAAGTTTTAGTATCAGTGAAATAATAACTGTCTATATAATAATGAGTAATAATGAGGACTCCATGTGTTTGATTTTGAGAAGTACCTTTATTGTTTATGTTTTAGGAAAACACTTTTATTTCTATTACCAATATTCTTTTTAAAGGTTATCTATTTTCAACTCTCATAAAATATAGAAATAGTCCTAAGCCAATCATAAGTAGAATACTCTCAAATTAAAATCTGAAAATTCTAGACTATGAATATTTCCAGCAATCAATTAATAACAAAAACTCCTCACTTTTCAAAAGCTGCACATTTTATTATTGCCAGAAATACTTGCTAAAATGAATTTAATTGTATCTAGATACAATTCGCCTCCTTGAGATATACAGACCCTGATCCAAGTTATGATTTTTGCAGACATTAAATCTGAATCTGTCATTTGTTCCAGGCTACAGCTTTTTACAGTATTTGCTTAATACTCAGGCAATTCATACCCTGCAAAGTTTAAAAAGACTTTGATGAAGGGCTTTTATCATATTCCTTCTCTTTGCTTTCAGCATATATTCTAATCTTCTTAGTCTATATTCATATCAAAGACATGCTATCCCCTGACTGTCTTAGGCTTGCCAACCTTATTATCTATATTTTGAGGTGCACAGCTGACAATGTTTGATGTCTTTAGATATTTTTTTTTTTGTCTTTTATTGAAAGTTCTGTTAAGCTAACACACGTAGGATAAAGACAGGAAGAGATTATGACTTGAGAAAATTAATAGTTTTCTTCTTTAAAGCAAATGACTTTCTATTGCCTGGAAGGCTATAAATTTCCAATGTAGAAAAATTAAATAATGAAACATATTTTAAGAACAAAAAATAATAAATGCTGCCTAGTGTTATAAAAGAAATGTTACTATTAATAAGAGAAATTCCATGCAATTTTTGGCCTTTGGTTTGTGCCTTTCTGAAATCTAAAATTATCCTAAAAGTGTCCAGGAACACATTTCCTATTATGACTTATTGTTTTATTAGTGTCGGCTCAAAATTTCAATTTTATGCTTTAGATTGTCATAACTTTTATAACTTTCTTAATGTAATATAAAAATGTTACTTTTGTGGAATTTTCATAAAGAGATTTGAGCGCACATTATTAGTATCACTCAGCAAAGACTGGAAATTAGAAGTCCATATGTCAGTAGGTACTTGGGGCCCTGTTCTCATAGGGTTCTGCAAAAGGATGTGCTTGGATTCATACTTAGATGAATACATCACAGGCTGTGTTTCAACTGGTATCTCCATCTTTTCTTTTAGTAACATTTTAAGAGTAATAGTGGCCTTGTAGCTCAAAGAAAAATAGAAAGCACCTTTGGCCATGATGGACAACACTGCTAACAACATTGCCACCCAAGCTTCCTGATTCTTTTCTGCAATGTGCCCATTCTCCCAGCAAGTTCATCAAAGGCATTCCTCAGTTCTGTTACAATGTGTTTTATTTCCCACTTTTAGAGTTTCCATCTCTCTACTTATCTTATCCATCTGTTCTTTAGGTTTTCAACTTTTTCTGCTAAATACCTTAACATATTATTTTATTTATCAGATATTTTGTTATAAAATTACTTTATTTTATTTCTTAATTTCCTATGTGATCCTTGTAAAATCAGTGTCATATCTGAGGCTGGTTCTGATGCTTTGTCTCCCCAAAGTGTTTTCCCTAGCTTTTAAACAGGGCTTGCAATTTTTTGTTGAAATATAGATATGAAATATCGGGTAATATGGATGTAAAAGGCCATTCTTTTGCATTTTGTGATTACATGACTAGGAGTTTGGCTATATTTAATATTTGCTATAGCTGATGTAGTAGAGGTTTCAAATTCCTCTGTTGTTCTTCTATCCCCTGTTGTTTCTGAGCTTCCATAAGAACACCTTCCTAATCAGAACCTGAGCTTTGCAGCTTTTTTGCTTGTAATCCACTGTTATAATTACAGATTCCTGTTAATTGGTGGTAATGCGTGAGGTTGGGGAAGCATTCTATAGTGTCATGATTAAATCTCAATTTTCAGTGGGTCTGTACACCTTTACAAGTGCTTGTTAGCTTATATTTCTCCTCTCAGCAGAGAGAGAAAGCTTACATGGAGTGGAGCTGGGTAAATGACTGCCCTCTGGGTGGGATAAGACTCTGACATAGTATTTTCGATGGAGAGTAGGTCTTTATTATGGAGAATGTTCAGGGCTTATTTCAGAATGGTTACTTTCCTCTTCCTCATGCCAGGAGACATGCGTTTCCAAACAATCACATTTTTATCATTGTTACTCATCCTTTTACAAAAGAGGTTTGTAGAGACTAAGAGACATGGAATAGTAGTAGAATCTTTCTGAAATTTCTCTTGGAGATCTACAAACTATGCGTTAGTGAATACTCTTTAGATGTTACTCTATCGAAGAGAAGAAAGCTGGTTATATTTTCAAAAGTTGTGTTTATTGACCATCTCTTCTGTGTAGTGGATTTTGAAAATTTGTCATTAATCACAGAGATGAAAGTTTCACTTCTTCACAAGACCTGTTTTCGAATTAGACAGGATAAAATGTCTAAAAAATGTTCTTTGCATTGTCTGCCATATTTTTGTCACTTCCACACTGAATTTCTACAGCAAGAAGAAAATAATACGATTGATTTTTTAGCACAAACCTTTCCATGCTATGGCTGGTCTACAATGATGTTGCAAAGATATCTAAACGAGAACAGTATTTTATTCGTGAAATGTCAACTTTTCAGATGTTTGTTTATTCTTCCTTAATAGGTGTGCATCCCAAAGAAATCAGGATATCTTACATGGATTACAATAAATATTTTTCTGCACATTAATTATAAAGAAAAATGGCAGTTTCTTTTATACCACAATTGAATCTAATTTTAAAATATTACACTTTGTTGAACAGGAGGGTTTAACAGAAATTTGCCATTGTTTCATGTTAATCCCTGGGGCCCAATTGATAAAATCCATGTATTTCAAAAGAAGCAAGAATCCCTGGGGTTATATGATTTAAGAAAAAGGATAAATAAGACTATAAATCATCAATATTACAGCACCATGTATCATAGCACTGAATCTTTGTTATTTTAATGTAGATTTATGAACAGTAACTACTGAAAAATTATAGCATACTTATAAATTCTGGCAGGACAATATCAATGAAATATTCCATTAATTTGACCAGATCTAACAAATTACATGAGGCATAAATCCCAGTATAAATTTCAATTCAGTTTTAAAGTACGTGATTTCTATGTTGCCTGCATAAATCAAACACATGGTCATTTATTTTATAAGACTTTTTAAACTGAAAAGTTAACCTCATTTTTTTGTAGAAGAAGAAAAAAAATCTTACTAATGAAATTGAATAAAGGTATCAAACCTTTTTTCTATGATATTAGTACATTTTGGAGTCATATTTCTGACCCTAAAAATAAGCTCACATCTGTTGAAAATAATGATATATTAACATAATTTATAAGCATGCTAAGGCAAAGAAAAAAAATCAAAGGGGGCAATGGAAGGAGGACCAATGAAAGAGTTTCTATGAAAAAAAGGATTTCTAGAAGAAAAAAATTGCTAGTATATGTTCAAATGTTATTAATTTTGAAAAGATAAAATAAGCCAGAGTGGTAATAGCATTAAATACAACTACCAGAAACTATTTATAAGCAAATATTTATAAGCTGTGACAATGTTGAAGTCTACCTGAGCTCTGTACTTTCAGAGAACCATAAAAGTTTAGAAACCCACCAATCTATTTTTTCCAATCTCCCCCATTTTGTGCTGGAAAATGCCTCACTGTAAAGCGTAGCCCTTCCCATGTGGCTTAGAAAAGACTCTATGTCCACACTTTCTCATGACTCCCACAAGACTTGCTGTTGTGTCACTAGTTTGGATGGGATAAGTATCTCTGAACCTTTCCCCTTTTGCCTGAACTCGCTCGCAAGGCCAGACACAGGTGCTATGACTCCACACTCTTTGTCTCATGAGTGATTAACTGAGATTAAAACTGTTTGTCTTCCTGAAACTAGCTAAGCACGGAGAAAAACATTTTGCTGTTGTTGTTGTTCAGTTAACTGACTGAGACCCTCCCTGCTTGCAAAGCAACCCAACTACAAATCAATGCATCTGTAGCATGTATACTACTTCCTATAAACATGCAAGGCAAAGCCACTCTCCTGAGATACTCTAATCTTCAAATGTGGGTGTTCTGCCTATTGCAATAGCCCCAATAAAACCAATCTCCTTCTTTCTCTCTCTCTTCTTTTTCTGTCTCTGACAGCTGTTTACACTAACTATGTTTTCTTTTCATTTCTATGAAGTTATTCTACAATACATTTAGCATTACTGATGAAATGCATGATGACAGAAACACTGGATATGAGGAATGTATAAGTTCAGAAGTGAGGTGACCCATTTGTAAGGCAGACTCTGTGCTTAGTTCTGAGAAGAATAAAAAATGTTTATAACATGATGCCATGCTAATATTATAAAATCATGTGAAAGGCAAATTTCTAAAAAGATTGTTTTAATATTATTGCATAAAAACTATAATACAATCATAGAAAGTTTCATCGTAGGTCACAGAGAAAGAATACTTAGCATAACAGAAAACTTCATAAATATTTTTAGGAAGTGATCAATGACATGAGATTTAAAGGGAGAAAATGTTAGCTTACTCAAAATAAAGAGCAATAGAAGACTTTACTAAATGAAAGGGATATATGAACACAAAAAGTTGCCTTATCTTTACTTATTTTTTAATAAATAAAAAACTTAACCCTTTTGACTAACCCCTAAAATCTAGGAAGCCAACTTAGTTGTTGAACCCCTTTATCTAAGCAAAATACTCAATTTGAACCTTAAAACATTTCAAACATAAAAAGGATACAAGAACCTATAAGTAAATGCTGGTTGTATAAACATATGTTTAACACTGAATAACCTCATTTCATAATAGAAATACATATGAAAAATGAACAACCTATATCCATATTGGAGAAAATAATCATTAAATTTTCATCATATTAACACACATTCCATAAAAAATTTGAAACATTATTCTACAAGTTTATTTCACAGAGATTTCTTCCTAGATATATTATTTTGGCATAATTGAAATAATCATTGTTCTCAAAATATTAATACCTTTCTTATTTTCTGCCTATCCCTTTGCATTGCTTTTTTCCTACCTGGAGAGCCATTCTCTAATTTTCCTTTCAAATCTCTGTTTGAAAGACCTTTATGACCTTTTATTCATTGCAACCTAGTTACTCATAACTTTGCTATGCTACCATGAATATATGTTTATTTATGGGCTTATGTACATTTATGCACTGTGCACTTATCACAGTGAACAGAATTTAATTGTACTGGTATTTATGTCCATTCTAGGAAAACAAAATTTCATGAGAGTGGTAGCCACGACTTGTTTATTTGTAATTCTTGATGCTTAGCTCAGTGCCTGGAAGACAGTAGATCATAAAAATAGTATTGAGTGAATAATTCATCTTTAGCAAAAGAAGAAACATGAAAGCAGAAAAGAGAATTAGGTTCTCAAGTCTTAATGGACTAAAGTGACTAAACAGGTAATAAGCGGATGACATGAATTGAAGCCATTTGCCACAGGTCCCTGAATCTTCTACGTGAATTTTATTTTAAGAAGGCAGAAAGGAGCCAGTGCAGTAATTCAAGGATGGAAGATAACATTGCCTGAGTTAAAAAAAAAATTATGATTAATATTATTTTCAAATGAGGACATCATTGCCATATGTTAAGGCAGTTTGCATGATTCCCTGCATGTCTAGATGAAGCGTTGGATGGTAAAAAGTGAAAATAGCTGGATTCGGAGATAGAATACAATACATTTTGGTACTTATTTCACATAGTGAACATAAGACTGAAATGAATGACAGATGATTCATAGGCTCTGAGATTTGGGGGTTATCAGAATTCTTTTAGAAATTATTAGAAAGAAGGGGTATATGGGAATCAAAGAAAAACATTTGGTTCTGTTTATTATCAGAAATGTCCAACAGGCTGTGTACCACATGGGGATTGAGAGGGGAAGGGGTCAAGTCTGGCAATATAAATCGAAATCATCCTGGTACCTTTGATATTTGAAATCATATGAATAGATGACCAAGAAAAATAAGAGCACTGAGTTTGAACTCTCAGGGGCATTATTTGTTATTGGTTAACAGGTATTGCACAGGTGTAGAAAAACACACAAGTGATTTCACTTGAGAAAATGATCTATTTCGAGGCTTTCAGTGTGACAGGGATCAGAATGACAAAATGACATTTATAAAAGAAGATGGATGAATCAAGAATGTCCCGAAAATGCAATTTACTCATACATGCTTAAAAGCAAAGGAGAATGTAGTGTTTGCAAGACAGTGTTTAATTATCTGGAAAAGAAAGTAGAGTCTGTGAGAGGAAATATCTTCTGTGAGTATAACATTTTTTAATAACTGCTATCTTATCTTTAGCGAATTGCTTTAATAGAATAAATCTTTCATGAAAAATTAATCCTTTCAAAAAGTAGCATTTAGTGACATCTCTCTTATGTGTTTTAGTACATTCTTTCATTACTTCAGCAACTTTTCAGACAAATATTACATTTGCAGTAATTTGTGAGTAGAAAGTAGCAACAGAAATCTTTTATTGCAATATTCTTGGAAAAGAAAGTTAAAGGAATTCTAGTAACACATTATTTTTCTGGTTTGGTACATATATTCAATGATTGTGACTATGGTGAATTTCCCTGTGGCCCCAGAGATTGGTCAAGACAAAGTATAGAATCTCCAATTCTCCCTTTAACTTTTACCTTTAACTTTTACCTTTCAGATGTGAATTAATGTTATACTCTAAGAATCTAAGCATCTGTATGTGGCTGTCGGCAAGTAGTCTGACTTGGAGTTTGCGCAAATGAATGCTTTATTTTTGATTCAAAAATTTGAATTCATACACTATAGTTTTAAATGTGTACTTATTTTTTTAATTAATTCAGTATTAAAAACCATGCCAGACTGAACTTGAGGAATGAGCCTTAGGGAACGTTTATATTACAAATCTAGATTTTTATATCACTTAACTAATTTTAAATGACAAAAGCCAATCAACCATATGATAGCTTTGCATTTTAAAAATTAAACTCTCAAATTAAAATCCAAGCCTTCCATTTCCACACAGTTTCACATTCCAATATTGTTTGTTTGACTAAGCAGTTTCATAAATAATTTACAATGATAGATTTCCTTTATATGAACAATCATAATATTTAACACTTATTAACAGTTTACCATCTTTCAATCACCTTCTAAACGCTTTATATTGTTTAACTGATTAATCCTCCAAGAACCTTTTGAAAAAGTTATGATTATCTATATCTTACATATGGAAAATAGATATAAATAGAATAAATAGTTTTAACAATGTCATAAGTGGCATAGATGTGAAACTACATTCACACATATATGCTTATCATATTTTACAGGAGATAGTCACATAGTAAATATTTCTATAACACTTTTTCTTCACATTAAAGAATGTTACCAATTTTCTATATGTCAGCTACATTGGTATAAAGTAGCAGTTGCAATATAAATTCAGAAACCATAAAAGAGTCTCCTAAAGATTATGTGACAATAATTGTTACCATTACAGCTGTTTTAGCAAAGATATTCTTCTGCCTAGGTCATATCCACGTGATCATAGCCTAATATTTATTTAATAACAAAATATCCATAGATCCACAAAATCACATTGCTACATTCTGCTACATATTTTTAAGGGCCAGCTTTATAACTACCTTATACTACTTCAACTCTTCCGTTTATGAATTAGCAGCTGGTACCCATTTGAATGAAGGTAGAACCTGTGTTCAGTCTTTGCTTTCCATTTAGTAAATATTTATTATTTTTCTGCTGTTAGATTATATGCTAAATACTGAAGATTCAATGATAATAGCACTAAATCCCAGTAAACCTATAGACTACTGAAAAATTGTAACAAATATATCTCTGTGATAATAAGTGTAAATAGATAATATATAAACATATGAAATAATGAGAAAGAACAACTAACTTAACCTCTTTTTGTAGTGAGAGAGATCAACAAAGTATGTCCTGAAGTTGAGGAGCATCTAAATAGTATAGTCATGAAGAGAGGGGAGGTGGGCATGGTAGCATCCCCATAGAAGAAAAAACAGAACAAAATCTTTCTAGGTAATAAAGGAAAAACACTAGTCTTGTTAAAGGATTCTTTTAAAGGACAAAGATGTGATTTTAAAATAAATATAAAATGAACACATGTTGAAAATTATGTTTAGTTCATTAATAATGAACTAGGAGCCAATAAAATATTATAATCGGTTTAAAAGAGAACGCAACACACACACACACACACACACACACACACATATATAAATAACCAGGAATGATGAAATCAATATTACTATAGACACAAATCAATCACAGTGTTTGGAATCATATTTTCTACAAAGCAGAAGCCAATTTTATTAATATCACACAAAATAAACTTGCATTTCTAAGAAAAGGGATGCTTTACATCACCATCAGCCTTCAAAACTTATCTTTTATATCTGGTGTTGCAAAGAAGTCCCAAAAAAATCTGTATAGAATCAGATAACTGCCAAATTCCTGCTAGACAATGCCCAATATTTCACTGACATTACTCCTAATACAATTTTGCCCATTTAAAAGTCTTTCAGAATTTTTTCCTGACAAGTGTAACATTTTTTATTTAACATATATAATTTTATTTCCCCATACCCCATAAGATAAAATGTATTGACAGTAAATTTCAAGAGCATGTCCAACGCAGTGGCTAAAGCAGACATTAGTTTCATTTAATCCAGTAAATCTAAACAAACAAGCTCCCTCACTGGCCTTTGCTGAGCTGTGTTTTACTGTTGGTAGCAGGTAGGTATCACCTGCTTCCTGGCTGACTAAATAATATGAGACCTAGAATTAAATTGTTGCTCTGTAGTTTACCAGCTTAGGAACCTTGAAGATTTGATTTAATTTTCTTAAAATATTTGACTCTGACAGTAGTAATATTATTTTTTAGCACATGGAATTAACGTTACTTAAATAAAATATTTAAATCACCTGGGAGAGGGCAGGGTATAGTAGGCACTCAATAATTGAATAGAAGATCTAGTATTACTATTCTGTCAAGATCAAGTCTAGCAAAATACAATTTACTTACGGAAAGCATTGACATACAGTCATACCTTAGAGGTATCACAGGTTCAATTCCAGACCACCCTAATAAAGCAAATATTGCAATAAAGCAAATCACACAGATTTTTTGGTTTCCTGGTCCATATAAATGTTATGTTTATACTGTAGTCTATTGAGTGTGCAAATCACATTATATCTAAAAAACAGTGTACATGCCTTAATTTAAAAATAGTAATACTTTATTGCTGAAAAATGCTAACAATTATCTGACCCTTCCGAAAGTTGTAATATTTTTGCTGGTAGAGGGTCTTGTCTTGATATTGACAGTTACTGACTGATGAGGGTGGTAGTTGCTGAAGGTTGAGGTGGATGTGACAATTTCTTAAAATAAGACAGCAGAGGAGTTTGATGCATTTATCGACTCTTCCTTTCACAAAAGATTTCTTCGTAGCATGCAATGCTGGTTGACAGCATTTTACGCACAACAGAACTTCTTTCAAAATTGAGTCAACTCTCTCAAACCCAGATGCTTCTTTATAAACTAAGTTTATGTAATATTTTTAATCCTTTGTGGTCATTTCAACAATGTTCACAACATTTTCACCAGGAGTAAATTTCATCTCTAGAAACCACTTTCTTTTCCATCCATGAAAGCAAGTACTCATTTATTCAAGTTTTGTCATGAGATTGCAGCAATTCACTCAGAGCTTCAGGTTCCATTTCTAATTCTAGTTCTCCTGTTTCCACATCTGTAGTTACTGTCCCACTGAAGTCTTGAGCTCCACAAAGTCATTCATGAGAGTGGAAATACTACTATATCTTACTCACTAATATGTATGTTCTCCTCTCTCTTTTGTGTACTCTGAAAATCACATCTACTTTTTCCAAATTCCTGTTGATGTCGATGATTTGACCTCCTCCCGTGAATCATGAATGTTTTCAATGGTATCTAAAATGAATAAGTCTTTTCCAAAAGGTTTTAAATTTAGTTAATTTAAGAGTTTTATAATATAATAATACAATGATGTTCATATGGCTAATAATTTATTATAATGATGTTTTTATATGACTCAGAAAATTTATTTTAAAATTTCTGAGCAAAAACTCAGTTTAACTTGGAAAATTATACCATAGATGATCCTTCTTTGTGCAATGGTCTTCGTGCCAAAACAATAAAATGTTACAATATATATAAATGAATTTGTTCTTATTTTTTTATTTGAGATACCTTTCAACATGTTTTCAGCTAATTTGACCATGATAGCTCATATTACAAGAATTTTTGCATCCAAGCTACAATAATTAAAAATATGATATTCATCTATTCATCCAAACATTTATTTAATTATTCTGTCTACCTTTTATTGATGATTTATGATATGGCAAATAAAATAATTAACAAATTATGATTATCATAATATGTCAAAACCATATATTATGTCATAGCATCTGGGAATACAGTTATGAATACATTCAGTTCCTATCCTATAGGAAGAATTATGGATATTTTGTTTCAATGCTATTTTCAGAGTACAAAAAAGAGAAGATAAGATACACATTAATGATTATGACATAGGAGGATACGTATATTGCAATAAAAGTGATTACGAAGTGCTGTATAGGAGAGTTGATGGAGGAAAAAGTCTGCAGATGGAAGCTAAAGAAAGTATTGCAAAGGAGTTTGCATTTTAATTGGACTTTCAATTGAAAATGAGTATGTATGTAATCTGTACATATTTAATCCAGATGCCAGAAAGAGTTTAGTTGGAAATTTAGGTACATTTGGATAAAATTTCCATTCAATACTTTGTACCACGTCCAAAGCCCTTTCTGTTATTTCTACAAATTCCTAGTTTGTATTTTCAGAGACACTTCTGCCTCTAGATTCTCATATTCACAGATTATTTGATTTCATAGCATTAGCCCCTTCATATTCCATCCCAAACAAAGCAAAACAAAAATTTAAAACTATTAATGATTATGTTTCAGAGAGTATAATGTAGTCCAGGATTTTTTCCTCAATCCATCAATATGAAGTATGTTTTGATGGGGTTCCATTGTGATAGGATTCCATTTAAATACAAAGAAAGTCAATATATTGGAGTGAAACCAGCTTATGTTTTTCAATAAATATTAGTTTTTCCCCTAATTCACATGTATGCCTAATATGGAGCATTGAATGAAAACTGGGTTTCCCATAAAATTAATTGATATAAAATATTCATTATGGATCTCAAAAAACAAAGATGGATTTTCAGAGCCTTTGGTTAACTTGGCAGTGATAGCCATTAGAATTTTTTTTTCCTGACAGTTATAATCACTCAACTTAATGGGCATGTCAGAACAAATCCTCCTATAATACCTATTCCACAAGGCCATCATATAAGGTTTATGTTCAATAAATCTGCTTTTTAAACAGAAAAGAGAAGATAATGGATCATCATTGTTCCTATGAAATGAGATAAAAGGAATACCCAAATCCATTTTTCTTATTTTCTAATTATAAATAAATAAAAAATAGGGCAAAATTAATTTTAAAAAAGGTTTGGTCTGATATGCTATGCAATTTCTCTCTGATTTAAGCTACAGTAATCTGTTTTTTTATGGCCTCATGTCCCCAGGTGCTATTAGTGGCAATATCTGAGGTTAATTCAGTTTAAATTGGCTGACAGGGATTTTAGGCTTTGAAATCACCTGGATTTTCTAAATGTAGACATGAACATTTATGAGTCATTTATACTGCATTAAATTTTGTTCTATATTTTTGGCATGCAATAAAGTTTAGTTTTACATTTTATACACGCTATTTTAATGGTGTCTGTTTTTTTTTTTTTCTTATCTAATGTAACGAGATCACTTAGGGTATTTGTAATTTAATATAGGTTCTAAGCAACTTGAGTACAGTGTGTCATTTTATTTTTCAGTTCCCATATTATTTGCACTTTGCTTAGAAAATTATTTTTTATTGATTTTATGCACATGGTCCTATAAATGATTCAAGCTTTTATATATTGCATGCAATATCAATGTGGTAATTGTTTAATTAAAGAATTGATGAACATCAAAATTGTTTAATATTGAAACTCTGTCCTAGGATCTTGGTAGAATTATTGAATTATATGCTTTTTAATTTATTTTATACTTTTCAGGGACTTTTATGTAGTTGCCAGATATTAAATTTTCAATTTGGAGCCCACACAAGAAGATAAAGTATCAAATGCACTTTTCATTGAAATATGCTCAGAATGTCACAAAGTGCCTGTCACTTTGTATGCATTCAATATTTGTTGAATTAAGAATGAATTTGGCCTACTATTAATAGATCCGAACTTCATTTGCTCTATAAGACCATAGATGACTTTGTCCCTACCTAATATTCACATTTGATGTTGTACTACTTGTGACACTTATTTTGTTCAATTGTCTGACTGCTTCTTAATTCCCAGCCATATTGTAATTATTTTCCTCTCGACCACTGCTTTTCATCTTTGCTCTGCCTGGAATGCTCTTTCCAAGATTTTCAAGTGGCATATCATTTCTCACTCATCAAGTCTCAGTTTACCATCTTTTAAGTTATTCGTGGTACATTTTCCTATCTGAAATCACTTAATATATATTTATTCATTTATTCTCCCAGATGACAGCATAAATATCCTTCATTTCCTTCACCCCATCTTTCTAAAGTTAAGAACAATATCTGGTACATAATAGGTAATTCATAAATATTTTAGACTTTTTACATAAAAACACATACTCTGGTATATAAAAATGATGCACAATATATATTATATATATTGTTCATGCCTTTGCATATTTTGAAGAATCACTTTTTAATAAATTTCCCTCATACATATGACTGACTGTACAAAAAATGTACTTAGCCATCTTTCTCTCTGCCCAGGCCATTTTTTTCCTGGGACATCAACGTTGTTTTATTTGGTCTTCTGTATCTCACAGATCTGGTGAAAGAAGGAATAAAGAGACCTCTTTTTTGTTAGACAGAGAGAAGAGTTGACCTAAGATGACTACTTCTTATGTCCCTTTCCAAAAGAATAATGTCATCTTATTTGAATGCCCAAAGGTGAGAAGAACTCTCAATCATATGTTAACCACGAAACAATCACCTAAGACGGAAAAAATAAAAGATACTGATTAAACATGGCTCCTGGAAATAGGGTCTTGGAACGGAACTGCATGGTTTCTATTTGACGCATATTCTTTCTTTACTAAATAATGGCAACATAGTAATCTGTTTTTGTCTTAGGTTAGCTTTCCAGTGGTAAAATGGTGACCACAGAACCTACCTTAAAAAACTAAAGAATACACTTCAAGAGATTTTAAAACAGATAAAACTTAAATATATTTTTTAAAAAAACTGGCTGACTTTTAATGAATATTTTTATGTGCTGAGAACTATTGTACATACTTTATGTGTTAGCTTATTAAATCTTTATTAGTGACCATGTGAGATATTATATCATCAATCTTATTTTATGGAGGAAAAGCCTGAGTCCCCCAAATTTTAAACAATTTGTCTTTAATGATTCTTCCTTAAATGAAATGTGTCCTAAATAATCATCTTTTTAGCTTAAATGTCATTTCATTACAAGGTTCTTTTCAAATATAACACAGGAAATAGTGGTGGTGCTGTGATTTGAATTTGGCCTTTAGTGTAAAAGATTACTAGTATATTATACTATCTTTATATAATAAATTACACATTAAAAATATTATTACCAAAGAAACTAAGATGGACTAAAAATTAGCAAGACTGGAAGAAGAATCCAGATTAATTTTTTTATTTCAGCATATTATGGGGGTACAAATGTTTAGATTACATATATTGCCTTTTCCCCACCTGAGTCAGAGCTTCAAGCGTGTCCATTCCTCAGACGGTGTACACTGCATCTATTAGGTGTGAATATACCCATCCCCTCCTCATCCCCCACCTGCGCGACACCCTGTGAATGTTACTACTATATGTGCGCTTAAGTGTCGGTCAGTTAAGTCAGTTAATACTAATTTGATGGTGAGTACATATGGTGCTTCTTTTTCCATTCTTGTGATACTTCACTTCGTAGAATGGGCTCTTTCCTAACTAAGAATGTGCATCAGTTTGTTAGTGAAAAAATTCCAGAGATTTATATCAGAATCTCATCATAGGAACCTTATAATTATTGTCACTGTAACATTCTTAATAAATCTTTGTATTTTTTCAAGTTATATATTTTTTTCTGGTTATTGATGAACTTAGCTAGATAGATGGAATGGAACTTCTCTGACTATTGCAGTCAATCTGAACTCCAAAGTAGGCAAAGTGAATTTTATAAGTCTAAGTGAAATTTCTCATTATTTCAATTTTTTTTAAATTAACAGGTGAACATTAATCTCCATTATTTTTTTCTTATTTTTTGTATTGGTGGTGAGATATACATATTTGCCATATTTGTATTTGTTTTACAGTGTCTGTGTGTGCACACACGTGTGTTCATGTACATTACAGTGTTTTAAAAATTAATGAATTATTCTGACTAGACTTTATTTTTTATCTTTACAAAAACAACAACAAATGAACCCTGAAAAATAGCGAATGCAATGCAGTGCATGTTATCAGTCAATATTATTAAGAAAATAGTTTTCCTTCCCATTTTACAAATAGAAGGTACAGAACACTCTGGTGTATTCACACTCAGCAGCATCCGTGAATGGTGTACGGATGTGATAAAAGCTGCCTGCTGCTCACTGAGGGACTGGCGCTCTGATTTGTTCAGACAGGTCTTCCACTGCTGTATTCCTATAAGAGTGATCCAGCTGAGGGTCCTGTGCGATTAAAATAGACCTTCTGATTAGATGATATTTAATTTAAAAGAATAATCATTTAGGATATATGCTTCATGAGAAAAGAGACATATAGAAACTGAATTTTGAAGGTATATTATCAAATGCATGATTGAATTATACAGAGTATCAAAGCGTCAAAGAAGAATTTAAGCTACAATTATAGTTATTATAATAGCAACTATTTCCCAGCAACTATTTCGATACTGTTACAAGATGCTATATTACTCAGTTTAGATACATGATCTACTAAATTCAAGCACTATGAATTAATCAATAGGTTAACTGACTAAGTTATTGTGTAATAATATATAGTGTTCATTGATATAAGATGCTATAAATGGAGATGGAGAGCAGGTTGAAATGATTACTGCCCTCATATTTTTATATTTATTGCGAAAGAAAATTATACACCATTTTGCAAAAATAAATATCTGATTGAGTAGTACAGAATGCTCTGCAGGATCATAACCAAGGAACAATAATAATCTGAGGGATTAGATAAAAATCCCCTCCAAGTAAATAAATGAAAAATTAATATTGAAAAGGTGAATTTTATTAAATAAAATAATCAAGGAAAAGGACAAGAGATTTAGGGAGTGGAGACAAATAAAATATTTTGCATGCAGCCATGCAGGTAGTACGTGACGAGTGAAAACTCCTAGGCAGGAAGTCCTGGGAAGTTTCCCAGGAAGAAACAACCTGTAGAGTGGGCAGGACTAATCGAGAAGTAAAGCTGGAGACACCAAGGGTGAGGTCACAGCACGCCTTGTAAGACAGACACCCAAAGGAGTTTGGCGTTTTCTATAAAGGCAATGAATAGCCAATGAGAGGTCTGGAACAATGAGTGATAAAATGTGTGTGTGTGTGTGTGTGTGTGTGTGTGTGTGTGTGTCTGTGTGTATTTCTTTTTATTTCTTTCAGCATATTTTGAGGGTACAAATGTTTAGGTTAGGTATATTGCCCTTGCTCCACCTGAGTCACAGCTTCAAGCGCGTCCATCCCCCAGATGTGCGCAATGCACCCATTAGGTTTGTATATACCCATCTCCAACTCCCTCCTCCTGTCTGCCCAACACCCGATTAATGTTATTATTATATGTGCACTTAAGTGTTGATCAGTTTTAGAAACATACCTGAGAATATAATCTAGAGAATGGCAAGTGCGAAAGGAGGGAGAAGATACGGGGGCTGCGGTTCG
>CAUYSK010056172.1:0-21311 GCA_963575035.1 Avahi laniger
CAAAATACAATGGTAGAGCAGGCACAGGACAGACATTCCCATTTCAAAAGGGACAAATAGGAAACAACAAAGGAGTGATAGGTCCAAGCCTTAAGGCTTAAGAATAGTACTCTTTGACTCAAGGCTGTGTCCTCAAGGGCCCCTGGGATGGTGACCCCGCCCCCATGGCTTTGGACAGCTCTGCCAACATGGATCTACTGAGCATTGTCCTAGTGGGGGCTCTTTGTGGTGGCCTGGTTCTGCCTCCTGGCCCCCAGAGCACTGGCAGAGATGGATACCACCAAGGTTTATCATCTGTGCCTTCCAGAGGGGCAGCCACGGCAGCTTGTGCCACACCTGGGCCCATTGGAGTCACACCTGGGATGGCTGAGGAGTGCTGCACTGGAAAGCAAGCCTTGGGGTGGCACCAGATAGCCAGTGCTGAGGTCCCAGAGGTGCCTGAGGCCCTTTCTGTGAAATCGTTTTGTCCCCTAGGCTCTGGAACTCTGGGCCTGAGAAGGGAGGGGGAGCCCTGAAGATCTTTGACGTGCCTTTGGTGGCTGTTCCATTGTCTTAGACAATAGTTCCTGGGGAATCTATACTAATCTCCTTATCGAAATGTTGCTTGATCCCATCTCTGTTCTCTCCTAAATGTACTTTCTCATTCCTTTCAATATTATTAGGCTGTGAATTTCCCAAATCTTTAAGTTGTGCTTACCTTTTGATTAAAAATTCCGTCTTTAAGTCATTTTTCTCTTTTCACATTTTACTACAAGCATTCAACAGAAGCCAAGCTGTGCTTTCAACACTTTGTTTAGAAGTTTCTTCAGCCAAATATCCCATTTTTCCCCTTACAAGTTCTGCCTTCTACAAAACGCTAGAATACAAACAGAATTCAGCCAAGTTCTATGCCATTTTACAACAAGGATAGACTTTCCTCCAGTTTCCAATCACATTGTTCCCATTTCCATCTGAAACTTCATTCAAATGGCCTTTATCACCCATAATTCTACCAACATCCATACATGACCACTTACTTATTCTTTTAAAAGATTGAAGCTTTTCCTGCATATTTGTTTTTTTCTTCCTGGGCCCTCGTGAGAATCACCCTTAACAATGCAGTCTTAGTAATGCAGGCTTTTTTCCCCCTTTTTTTAGCATGGACCTCAAAATTCTTCCAGCCTCTACTGATTCCTCAGTTCCCAAGTTGCTTCACAGTTTTAGATATTTGTTACAGCAGCATTCTCAATTCTCAGTACCAATTTTCTATCTTAATCTGTTTAAGCTATTGTAATGAATTGCCACAAATTAAGTAATTTAATTTATTTCTTATGATTCAGGAGGCTTGGAAGTCCAAGGTCAAGGCACTGACAGATTCGGTGTGTGGCCAGGGCCTGCTCTCTTATTCATAGATGTTGCCTTTTTACTATATCTCCACATGGTGGAAGGGGCTTGAGGGTCTCAGACCTTTTTAAGAATAAGGACACTAATCCCATTTATGAGAGTGTTACTCCCATGATTTAATCACCCCAAAGGTTCCCCTCACTCCTAATGCTATCACCTTGGGGTCTGAGATTTCAACATACGAATTTTGGGGGAATACAAACATTCAGACCATAGCAACCTGACTCTGAACTAAGAGCTTTATATTGTGTTAACTCATTTAATCCTATTGTATACTGCATGGGGAGCTTTTGGCACAGTGTCTAGCACATGGTTATAATTCATGTTAACTTACATGACTCTATTTTTGGATAAGGAGAACCTGAGGCCTAGAAAGGTCAAGTAACCCATCCAAAGGTGCACAGTCAGTAAATGATGGGGCTGAGACTCAAAATGCAGGCCACATGGTGAGAGGGTCCAGCTTTCAGCCACAATGCGCATTGCCTGCCTGCATCACGGTTGGGTCCCCAGTGTCTCCGTGTATGTTTGTGGGCAATGCATGCAGAATTTTGGACTTTTGTAACTTGTTCCTGTCAACACTTAGAGTTTCTTCATTTTATTTTTTTTAAATTGGAATTGCCGTTTGAAGTCATTTCAGTGTTGAGTCTCCAGGCCGGCAAAGACTACTGGGGCTGGGCCCCACTCTGTGATTCATATCTAGAGCCGGTTCATTTCCTCCTGACACAGCAGAGGCTGAGGGTCCGGAGTTCTGGAGGAGCAGCTTCCCTCCACCACCCACCCTGTGCCTGTGGGATCCATGTCTCTTCTAAATGTTGGTGGAATTCCATCCCTATGAACACAGTTGGATTTAAAATTCAGGTTGTAAGGGTTTCCTCTTTCGTATTTTGCCCGATTTTCAAACATAAAGCCATTTCCGAAGCAGACAATGTCTTGGCATTCCCCCATCTCTACTTCAGGCTGCAGCTTTGTGTTCACTTTGCTTCACCCACAGTGATTTCCTCTGTCAGGTGCTGTGCTCAGTAACAGAGAAAGCAACCTGAGGGAAATGCACATGCTGTTTCCAGGTCTCTGGCAGGTGGCAGAGAAAGGGCAGATGATTCTCGGTGGATGGTTTCATCCAGGAGGTGGAATTTCATCCGAGCCTTGAGAGATGTTTGGATTTGATAGGAGAAGAAGGTGCAGCTCAAAAAGGCAGAACCACCTGAGCCAAGGCAGGGAGGTGAGAAAGGTAAAGGTGAAGTAAAGAAGCCAGAGAACATCTCAGACAGGTTTTGAGACCTGTGTTTGCAGCAGAGGAAAGGGCGGCTCTTTACATTTTTGGGTACTTTTCTTTCACAGTAGGGTGCTCCAGCTTGAAGTCCTCCTCTTCTTCTTTCCACTTGACCTCACCATGGGAAGGCTTCACCTCTCACATCCCCACAGAGGATTAAGGGACCCTTTGCATCTCATGAAGTTAACAATAGGAGCCAACTTTGTCATTCACTGTCTTAGCCTGGTCATACTGCTATAACAAAAATACCACAGACTGGGTAGCTTATACACAACAGAAATTTATTTCCCACACTGTGGAGCTGAGAATTCCAAGATCAAGCTGCCAGAAGATTTAGCATCCGAGGAGGGCCCACTTCCTGGTTCACAGATGGCTCTTTGTTGCTGTAACCTCACGTGATATTAATATAAAGAGCTCTCCGGATCTTTTGTAAGGGTGCTAACTTCATTCATGAAGACACTGCCCTCCTAACCTAATCACCTTCCAAACGCCCCACCTCCAAATATCATGACATTGGGGTTAGGATTTCAACTCACAAAATTTTGGGAGGACACGAATACTCAGTTTAATAGCGTGCACCTACTCTGTGCCACAGGCAATGCCAAGCACTTTATGTGTGTCATTGCCTTAGAGGAAGTGTTGATTATTCCTATTTTACAGAGAAGGAGCCAGAAGGCTCAGAGAGGTTATGTCACAGATTTCAGTTAACGGGCAGAGTCAGGTCTGGGCTGGGGTCCCAATGCCAGGTGTGCAGGACCCCAAAGCTTCTGCTCCTCTCACTACTCCTTGGTATTAGAAGGAGACTTCCAGGAACTGGCAGAAGACAGAAAATTGCTGCTGTCCTTAGAAGGCAAGAGTGGAGCAGGGGTGGTCATCTCCAGCTAAAGGCTCGAGAGCAACGCTGTGCACCAGCAATACGGTTCCAGCCACACAGGCAATTTTAAATTCTCTATTAGCCTCGTTAAGAAAAGGAAGAAGAAACATGTGGATTTCATTTTAATAATATATTTGATGTAACTCAATATACTCAAAATATCACTTTAACAGCAATCGATATTAAAAATGTTATTAATGGAATATTCACTTTTTTTTGGATTAAATCTTTCAAATCCCATGTGCATTTTACACTAATAGTACATCTCAGTTTGGATTAACCAGGTTTCAGGTACTCAGTACATACGTGTCAGCAGTGGCTCTCATCCTGGGCACCACAGGTTTAGAAGGAGCTTTAATCATTATAATCATAATAACAATAATTGCTAACTATAATCAAGGATTTTTTAGGTGTTGACCTTTTATTAGTTTGTTCAGGATTCCATAACAAAAGACCATGGCCTGGATGGCTTAAACAACAGAAATTTATTTGCTCATGGTTCTGGAGGTGGTCAGACCTTGATAAGGTGTTGGCAGGTCTGATTTCACCTGAGACCTCTCTCCTCGGACTGCTGTGTCGTCACGTGGTCTTCCCTCGGCGAGTGCATCCCTGGTTTCTCTCTGTGTGTCCAGGTTTCTTCTTTTTATAAGGACATCAGTTACATGAATTAGGGCTCATGTTAATAGCTGCTTTTTAACGTAACCACTTCTTTAAAGGCTGTCTCCAAATACAGTCATATTCTGAGGCATCACGATTAGGGCTTCAGCATATAAATTGGCAGAGGCACAATTCAGCCCATAAAAGATAATAAGCTAAACATTTTACACAATCATTTTTAATTTTCAGAATAATTCTATGACTAGTACTGTTGGTGATGTCATTTTACAGATGTAAAATCTGAGGCAAAAAGAGGTTAGGTGTTTTGTTTAAGGTCACACCACTGTCAATGCAGAGGCAGGATTTATCTATACCCAGGTCTGACTGACGAGACTCTTCATTCTTATCAGCTAACCCGGCCAAAGGGAACATGGCTGCCTTCATGATGGGAATATTTTAGGGTGACTATGAGCCTGTTGCACCTTGTTATTAGCTCCTCCTAATTACATGTGGAAAAACAGCACCATCAGGAAAGGGTCTCCAGAAAGCTAGGCAATTTGTGAGCACAGGTAGATTTTCATTATTTCTTCTGGTGGACACTTTTATCTTGGAGTGGAGAGGCCGGTCTGGGAGGGGGAAGTCTGGCATAGATGGGGTTGAACAATGGGATTTGGCATCCTGAGCAAAGAAGGAGATGGTGATGGCTTCTTGGGCTGGCTACATCCCTGAGGAAGAAGAGTAGGTTATTTTTTATGAAGTGCAGCTGACCAAAAATACAGGGATTGTGAATATGCATGGTGGTGTAGGTAGAATTGTGTCTCCCCAGAAGATATATTGAAGTCCTAACCCCGATACCTGTGAATGTGACTTTATTTGGAAATAGGGTCTTTGCAGATGTAATTGGTTAAGAAGAGGTTATAGTGAATTAGAGTAGCCCTAAGTCCAATGACTGGTGTCTTTATACAATAAAGGCCATTTGAAGACAGAAAGAAACACACAGGAGAACCACTTGAAGATGGAGGCAAAATTAGAGTGATGCCTCTACACACCAACAAACACCCAGGATGGCCATCAACCACCAGAAGCTAGGAGAGAAGCATGGAACATGTTGTTCATCAGAGCCTGCAGAAGGAACCAAGCTCACTATATCTCGTACTTCTAGCTTCTGGAACTGAGAGGCAGTGAATTTTTGTCATTTTAAGTCACCAGGTTTGTGAAACTTTGTTACAACAGCCCCAGGAAACTAATACAGATGGGAAGAGAGAAACATACATGAAAATAATTGCTCTGGATGATAGTAAGTGTGACTCAGAGAGAAGAATGGAGGTGCAGGAAGTGTCTAGGGACTTACAGGAAAGAACGAATTTAAAAGAAGATGGGAAAGTGGTCTTAGAATCTCCATACAGATGGGCAGAACATAAGAAATAAAAGAAAGTAATGACAAAAGTAAATGTGATAGTTTAGAGTCACTACGAAGTGGACTGGAATTCAATATTTGGTATAAGCTGAAACAAAAGGAATATATCTATTACATGGGGAAGTGAAAAAAAACAAAACAAAACAAAAAAACAGATCACAAAAGACAGAGACTCATGGAAATCAGAAGTCCTGAGAGGGAAAAGGCCAGCAGAGCTTAGTGTAAAGGTATAAATAAAGATGCATGAAAGTGACGTTCTTAGAGGTGTAATAAAGAGCCATGTGAACCTTGGAATGACCTGATATCTTTCTTGCCCAAGTCACCGACTGGCTCAGAGGTAAGATATTTTAGTAATGGGGCTCACGTAAACTCTTTAGATATCTGCTGCAAGCTTCATCTGGCTGAAAGTGGAAAAGCTTGATGGGTTTTTGTCTTACTTTACTGACAATTTCATGTTGCAGGGACATGACTGAGGAATTTCCACTGTGGGCCTAATTATGAGCTGCTAAATGTTTGATAAAGTAGAATGACAGGAATCTTAAGATAAAGCCAGATGGGATCTGTCCTTCTGGGGTGACATGATCTTATAGAGTTTATAAGTGTCAGTGAAAAGACAAACTTAGTTAGGATTGTACCCCAGACTTTGAGAGGAAAGATTTAAAAAGCATTCAGAGAGCATTCTTATCTTTAGTTCTTATTGGTGGATAATGCAAAATTCCATAGATTTTCCTTCTTTCCCTCCTTCCCTGTCATGTACTTCTACCGTTTAAGTGAATCAATAGGGAATATTCAATTTTAGCATTTAAAAATTGAAATTCACCAGGACTGATATTTGTGGAAAACTGGAATTGATGCTCAGATAGAAGTCAGGCAGCCCCAGGAAGCTCTTGTGCATGGCTGCATCCAGGTGGTGGCACTCCCATTATTTTCTGGAAGAACTCTTAATTGCCATGTATCATCAGGGCAGACTGTCGGTTGTGCTTTTCACATGCTGCTATTCATACTTGTTAGACATCAATGGCAGCTTGTTTTGTTTCATTATTGTTAATTTAGATTGTTGTACATTGTTAAATAAATCTTACACTGTTTTGTTAGTTCTACTGTGGGAAATATTTGCATCACTTATATGTGGAAACTATACTTCTCCAACAACTATAACTTAAGATATGTTTTACCATGGATTATAATGTGAAATGGCATCCTGCTATGGTTAAAGTAATGGTATACATCATCTTCATCACCCCCAAGTATTGTACAGTACACATTTTAGTGCTAACAGTAGAGGCAGATTGATCAGTGTGAATTGTGGTCCCACCTAAGATATTTAGTCTTCCTTTCTTTACCTGTAAAATGGGAATAGTAGGACCTATCTTAGTGAGGATTAAATGATATTATGCATGTGCACTGTTTAGACAATGCTCAATAGTTAATAATTACTAATTATTAAAGAGTGCTTGTAATTTGCTAGGCACTACATGAAGTGCTTTGCATCTATTGACTAATTAATCCTCAGAAAACCTCATGAGGTAGTACTACTATTGTTCCTATTTTACAGATAAGAACAACTTGAGGCATAGGACATTTAGGTAACTCTCAACATCACAGTTAGTAAGTGGCAGAGTGGGGATTTTTATTTTTTATTTCAAACTATTAAGGGGGTACAAGTGTTTTTGTTGCATAGATACATTGTATAATGCTGAAGTCAGGGCTGTTAACATGCCTGTCACCTGAATACTGTTCATTGTACTCAACAGGTAAGGTTTTATTCCTCAACCCCCTCCCAACCTCCCCTCTTCTTGGTTTCCAATGTCCTTTACATCTCTTTGTACCCGTGTGTACTCATTGTTTAGTTCCCACTTATTAGTGAGAACATGTGGTGTTTGGTTTTTCATTCCTGAGATACTTCGCTTAAGATAATGGTCTCCAGTAAGTTGCTGCAAAAGACATTATTTCATTCCTTTTTATGGCTGAGTAGTACTCCATGGTATGTATTAATATACACCACATTTTCTTTATCAACTCATGAATTGATGGGCACTTAGGTTGATTTCATATTCATCCCATCAATAGGAATCAATCCAAAGAAATAAATTGTTCTAACCTCTGTATCTCAGTTTTCTCCTGGGTAAATGGGGATAATGGTACCTATGACTACAGAGCAGTGAAAAAATTCAGCGATAGAAATTCACGTAAAATGCTTAGCACAGTGCCGGCCACATAAAAAAAAAAAAGCCTCAATAAGCAGCAGTTATTTCATTACTTCTTGTCCACTCATCCACTCAAGCCAGGTTACCAGACCCAGAAAGCAACTTCCTAGCTTGCCCGGGTTCCCCGAAGTGTGACCTTGTTGATTATCTGTGGCCCCTGCATTCAACCTCCCCACAGAACCCAGCAAACCCAGCCTCGGCTCTGGTCATTTAGCTTACGGCCCATGAGTCACTCTCTGCACTGAATGGCCCAAGCAGCTTTGCCGGGACTCCCAAGAAACCAATCAAATTCTTGATTATGAATGTTCTTTGAAATTCTAATGACCATAAAAACATAGTCCAGATGCTGAGTTGGATCTGACCCAGGGTTTTTCTTGAAGATTTTCCCAAATTCCCTTGGCAGACACACACAGCCTTTCTTCCCATTAGTATGAATTTCGAGCCATCTTTATCTGCCTGTTTTAATCTGCCCTAGTTTCATCTCCAGAACAGATGATTTCATCCTTGGTTTTAAAGAGTCACTCCCCAGAACCTCCCTAACAATCCTAAACCCGTCAGTGGTTTCCCATCTCCTGTGTGGTCAAAGCCAGAATTCGCAGGTTACCTCCAAGACTCTCTCCAACATCTGACCTTCAACTTCTATCATGATCTTTTTGCAACCCGTGCTTGATCCATTCTTCAGTGATTATTCTCTATGAGAGCACTTAATCGCCTTGGTTTTTCTCAAGTTAACAAGTACTTTTTGGGCTTCAGGCAAATTCTTTCCCTCTCTATATGATCTGATGGAAAATTTCCAGTGTCTCCAGGGATCAGGTAGATGTTAAGATTTGGTGAAATAGCCCAGTTGAACATAAGATGGTGGGGTGGAGCTGGTGGAAAACTGAAGAATAGAAGCTCTGTCTAAAGATATTTAAATAGACTGAGTACGGTGGGGCATGCCTGTAAGCCCAGCATTTTAGGAGGCCGAGGTGGAAGGATCACTTGAGACTAGGAGTTTGAGACCATCCTGGGCAACATAGCAAGATCCCATCTCTCAAAAAAAAAAAAAAGACATTCAAATTTAAAATGCTTAACAATGAAGTGACCGCCAGACAAAGCACATCTGCTGGCCTGGGACTTGCAGATCATAGCCATCGAATTCTCTAATGATATAGCCCCAATCTCAAAAGAAATTATACACAGAATCCTGTTATAAAAGATAGTAATATTTTTCCATTTAAATCTGTTATATGTTATGTTTATATGCTTTTAAAATATTACGTTTTAAAATTTATTAAAAATGTATGTGAATGTATATATGTTTATATATATTTAAAATGTATTTTACTTTATGTTATATGGTATTTAAATGTATTATTTTATACATGTTTTAAAACCAGTCAATGAAAACAGTAAGTATTGATGATCACAAAAACTTGAAACTAAAACCGAGGTTTGTATGACAATTGCAGCTTGAATCAACCTCAGCAGCCAATTTATTGCACAATAATTATTTTATTACATGACACAGAGAAAATACTAACTTACAGATGTGTAGTTGTAAATGGTCAGTTTGTTAATAGCTCACCTTAAAACACAGGATATTTTGCAATTAAACAGAGAATAAAAGAGAAGCTTTGTTCCAAGGTCTGTACAGAAATTAGTTAACCTGAGAGCACAAAGATGACAGGCTAATCAACCCCTCATATTTTATATACTTTTCTTTCTCAGTGATAGAAACTCTGACTTTTAACTGGGTGTATAACAAACAGAATTTAAAAATTGCATGTCCGTGTTTCCTTTGCCGTTAGGTGTGATCATTCAACTAAGTTCTGGCCAAAAGAACATACATGTGATTTCTGGGACATATCCTGCTGATAGAATGCAGCTGAAATTGTTGGAGCTTGAGCAGCCCTTTTGGAACTTGAGGTTTAAATCCTATGTTCAATATGGCAGAACAAAAAAAATAAAATGAATCCAGGAATCTTGTGATCATGGAGCTACAACAATAGCCCCTAATTACTTGCATCTCAATTTTGTTTCTGTGCAAAACAAATTTCTGTGTTGTTCAAGACATTGCAACTTTGTTTTCTGTCACTTAAGGTTGAGCCCCACTGATAGCAAAAGCTAAACTGATGATGGCTTCAAATGTGTTAAAATTTTATATGTAACATTTAGAAGTGTATCTATTGCTCCTCATTTAAGATTTCCAAGTAAACCTAATATCTAAATATATCTAATATCTATAAAAAACAGTTCTCAAACTTTTACTTTCAGGACCCCTTTATTTTCTTAAAAATTATTATGAACTTCAATAAACTTTTATTTAATAGGTTATATTCATCAATATTTACTGTATTAGAAATTAAAACTAAGGCCTTGTGAAAACACAAGAATATACAAGTGCACACTCATTGTCATCAGGACAATGGCATCATTACATGTCACATGGCTACAGGTCAGGTAACTTCAGGTAAACTCCACTGTACACATATGAGAGAATGAGAGTGCAAAAGGGAAATAAAATCTTAGTAGCATTATGAAAATTGTTTAGACCTATAGACCCCTAAAATCACCCCAGACTACACTTAGGAACTGCTGATCTAAAACATGGAATTGTATTGAAGTGTTTAAGGAAGGTCTGACACATTTTCAGTGATTTAAAAGTCTCTGAAAATGATGATGTCTAAGCTTCTGCAGCAAATGCTTGTTTATGATTTATTGGGTTTGATTTTGGATCACCGACATCCATTTCCACTTCTTTGGGAACCATGCCTTGATTTTCCTCTTAAGCAATACCCTTTCTGCACTCTTAGCCCCACCCAGAAAAAGAACATGTGACTAGGGTAAGCCATCCCATTCCCCGTGGCCACAGAGCCTGAGAGAGACAGAGACAAGACAGACAGAAACAAGAGACAAAGGGACACCAGACAGAGACAGAGACACAGAGAGAAAGACATTTGTCCTGCAACACTGATCTGAGCCCCTAAACTAGCCTGGGGCAGACACTGCTATTTGCCCACTCAATGTTCATTCTCCTCTTCTGCCTGATGGACACACCCAGTTCTGCTTAGGGAGCTCTATGACCAGCTCCAGATACTCAGCTTCCTACGCTCCTTGCTGCGCAGGGAGGCCACGGTGCCTGGAGATTCTGGGGAAGCTTGCAAAAGGAGGGAGACTTTGCCCTTTATCTCTCTTCTTCC
Source organism: Avahi laniger (assembly GCA_963575035.1). Classification (NCBI taxonomy): domain Eukaryota; kingdom Metazoa; phylum Chordata; class Mammalia; order Primates; family Indriidae; genus Avahi; species Avahi laniger. The sequence goes on from CAUYSK010056172.1 coordinate 10,931, forward strand.
TTCTTGGATGGTATGTGTGAGACGAATCCACAGGGAAAGGCTGACAGGAGGCAGCCAGATGATGGCACCATCCTCAGACGGCCAGATTGTTGCAAAGTGAAATAAAAGCTTCTGGAATCAAGTTTCTGTGACACACAGCAGCGCTCAGTCCCTCCTGTATGATGTGCAGTCCTACTCCTTTCCCTTCCTGCGAGCCAATAAATCCCCTTTGTGCTCATGCTGGTTTGGGTTGTGTTTTCTGTCGCCTTGAAGAGAAGAAAATCCCATTTCTGCCCATGAGGTGATGTCACTGTACTCATCAGGCATACGACTTCTTCTTGCATCTATGAGACAAGGTGAGCAACACTCGTCCCTTTAAGAGAAAGAAGATGATAGTTCTTACTCATGGCAGAGGAGAATCACCGTGTGGCTGAAGAGACCATCAAAGCAGGAGGTGGACAGAAGAAGAAAGCCATGCAAGGGGGTAACAAGGAGCCTTAAGGGAGCAGAAAGTTGGTTCTGGCTGCAGAAGGGAGCTGAAGTCTCCCTTCACCCAGTGTCTGGGTGTCTGGGGCTGCTGTCTGGGTCACAAAAATAATTTTGATGACTCAATAACCAAGCTATGTAGGGGAAGCTCCTCCAACTTTCGGCAAACTGTAGTTGGCCCTTATTCTTCCGAGGCATGTGAAGAACTGCATTCTTTTGGGGACTGGGCCTCTTCAAACTTTTCCTCTTTCCTGAAGAGGGCCAGGGAAGGGAGGTGCAGGGAGGATTAATGTGAGCATGAGCAAATGGTGAAGTCAGTAAGATTTGAATTTCTGTCCTGATTCTGCACTGAATTTCTGATGTCCCTGAGCAATGTATTTAATTTCTCTGAGACTCAGTTTCTTTGTATATAAAATAGTGATAATAATAGTCATCTCATAGTGTTGTTGCAAGGATTAGATGAGCTATTCAAACATGAAGGAATTAGGTAAGATGTAACCATTGGGGGAAACCGTAAGGGGTACATGAGACCTCTGTGTACCACTACTTTTCCAAATTCTTATGAGTCTATGAGTATTTCAAAATAAAACTTTCTTTAAAAAGTTTTAAAATATAGGAAGGAGGGAAGAGATGAAAATCTACAGGTCCTGGGTGTGGGGTTGCGTAGAGTTTCCTGGCAGCTGGCAATAGCACTCGGAAGATGGGAAGTTGTCATGGGAAAGGAAATGGAATTTTCTGTGAATTATTAATTAGATCCCTTTTAATGCTCTTGGCGTATCAAGTGAAGATCGCAGAGCTTTTAAATGGTTTGTGACTGTGAGAATTTGTTTTCTTCAACGTGGCTCTGCACAGACTGGGCCATGTGAAGCTTTGGCCTCCACCTTGGAGCGGCAGGAGGCCGGCCATACTGGGTTCCACGCATTGTTTAGATCTCCCTACCCTCCAAACGGGCTGCCCAGCATCCCCCACCCCCAGCATTCCTCTCAGGAGAGTTGTTAGAATGAGGACAAAGACAACACCTTCTGTCTCTGGGCCTTTCTGGAACTTTCTCTAAGATACAAAGTCTCCTCTCAGGCGCATCACCTCATCCCATTCTCCCTCCACCTCTGCAAGCCTCCTGTGCGGGAGGACAAGGAGAAGCCTGAAGAGCTGGGTCGAGCTGAACCGCCAGTGTCGCCCAGTGACTCTCCACCGAGCCTTTCTCACCGAGACCAGTATTAAAAGTGTTAACAGATCCAGATGCTCTCACTTCTTTTCATTGTATATTGTATCAGCAAAATCTCTGTGCTAAAGCTACTATTTTAAGTGACACTTTGCAACAAGTTATAAGTATTGTTAACTGCATTCCTGCAAATGCAACACTGTATCGTCAATTTTGTAACATGCTGAAGTTACAAATGGTATTCAGCGTGGATTTGCCATATCATTCTAAAGGGTGTTGGCTATCACAGGGACAGGTATAAGCCAAAATTTTATCTCTGTGAGAACAGATAGTTAAATTTTATGAAGAATAGAATCAGCAATGTGAATTATTGAAAAAAATTTCTATAGGAATGCAGCATTTCTGTGTGATATGTCAAATCAAAACGACTTGACTATTTCTTTGAAAGGTAGAACTAAGTCTATATATATAGGTGGCAAAGAAATCCAAGCATTTTGAAAAAAGCTATCTTTTTTCAAAAGGAAATTTCAGATGAATGTTTTCTCCAGTTGACGAAGGTCATTGATAAGCAAGATGATATATGCAAATCACTTGAAGAATACACAGCTGTTAAGATCTGTTAATTGGAGAATATAATGAAAGGTTCACTGACTTTGAGAATCATGACATCACACTCAAATTAACATTTCAGACTCACCTGGTTGCTATCACCAAAGCACCTAAAGAACTACATATGGAATTGATTGAGCTCTCAGTAGATGACATTTTAAAGTCATTGTTGATGCTAAGAAAGATCCTGTTGAAATACGGAAAAATGCAGAATACTAACGCCTTCAGCAACATGCCCCAAAAATGTTTTCTTGTTTTTCAACCACTTATTGCTGTGAATTTACATTCTCCTTCCTGGCCCAAATCAAGATGCCCATAAGATCGCAAATGACTGATCCCCATCTAGACGATCAGCTGAAACTGTGGACCTCCACGCTGCAACCAAATATTCAAATGCTTTCCAACAAAAAGCAGACACGACAAAGTCATTAAAATGTTAATTACCTTTAAAATTAACAAATAGTTTTAATTTTTTGAAATTATTAAGTACATAGTAGTTAGATTTTTACAAAATAATGTACATTTTAAAGTATTTCTAGGCTGGACTCAGTGGCTCACGCTTGTAATCCTAGCTCTCTGGGAGGCCAAGGCAGGTGGATTGTTTGAGCTCAGGAGTTCGAGACCAGCCTGAGCAAGAGTGAGAACCCGTCTCTACTAAAAATACAAAAGAAATTAATCGGACAACTAAAAATATATAGAAAAAATTAGCCGGGCATGGTGGCGCATGCCTGTAGTTCCAGCTACTCGGGAGGCTGAGGCAGAAGGATTGCTTGAGCCCAGGAGTTTGAGGCTGCTGTGAGCTAGGATGATGCCACAGCATTCTAGCCTGGGCAACAGAATGAGACTCTTGCCTCAAAAAAAAAAAATGTATATATATAAAATTCCCTGTGCCAAGGTGCTGAATTAGACATCAGGAGGTTAATGGGCAGCACAGAACTGGAACACAGCGTGGTCTGAAGGGGTGTGACATCCAGGCGGATGACCGGACTCAGCAGAGTCAAGTCTGTCCTCCTTACACAGTGACAGGCAGTCATTCTCAGCAGGGACGTTGAATTGCGGTCTCTGCAGGTGCTTTGTCTGCTTTCAAATTCTGATCCACTTTGAGTAACAATGTGGCCTTGGGCAAGCCACCTTTCTGGGTAGCAGTAAAGTACTCATCTGTAAAGTGACACTTCACAGTGTCATCTGTAAAGTGATAAAAAAGAAAAAAAAAGTACCTAACTCTCAGGACTGTCATGAGAATTAGGAGAATTAAATGGGATAATACATGAATATACATGATGTGCTTAGCCCATGACCTGGCTAAGCAGGCTATGATACATATAGTAAGTGTATTTTAATTTCAAGCTGTGATAATTAGCGGTAATAAAAATCATTAGAACGGGCTGGGCACGGTGGCTCATGCCTGTAATCCTAGCACTCTGGGAGGCCGAGGCGGGCGGATTGTTTGAGCTCAGGAGTTCGAGATCAGCCTGAGCAAGAGCGAGACCCTGTCTCTACTAAAAAAAAATAGAAAACAATTAATCAGACAACTAAAAATATATAGAAAAAATTAACCGGGCATGGTGGTGCATGCCTATAGTCCCAGCTACTCGGGAGGCTGAAGCAGGAGGATTGCTTGAGCCCAGGAGTTTGAGGTTGCTGTGAGCTAGGCTGAGCCATGGCACTCTAGCCCAGGCAACACAGTGAGATTCTGTCTCAAAAAAAAAAAAAATCATTAGAACAAATCAGTACTAGGCCGAACACTGCTATAAGCTGGGGGATCACGTCAAGTAAATCTCCCAGCCTCTTCGGATCCATGCTTCCTGCTCCAAAAAATGAAAGGGCTGAAGCAAGGGTAGAGCCTTCTGCTGTGACAATCTCTGAAACTCTGGAGGGAAAGTCTGAGCCGCTCCCTGCTAAGAAGCTGTGGCTGCTTGGAAACTCTGTTTTCAGTGCCTCAGTAAAGGATACAACCTCCAGGGAACTCCCCAGCCCAGCGGGAAGGCTGCTGAGTGACAGAGAGCTTTTCAAGCTTTTTGGCTGGAGCTGTGCTGACTCAAACAATCGACACAGTTCTCTGTCCTGAAGGTAACAAGAACGCCCCTGCCAATCCCCAGAGAGAAAGCCCTGTAAGCTCATGTATGGGGGTGGAACTTCCATAGAATTCTGCAATGTCAAAGCTGGAAAAGCTCTTAGGCAGTTTCTAGTTCAGGGGTTTTTAAGTCACATTCTGTGAATACTTTGCAGTTCCACAAACTATTCATATTCATCTCATTTTGTATACCCGAAGCTATGTTTAAAATTGGAACTGAAAAACAACAAAGACACCTAAATTGGTCACTCGTCAGGTTTGAACACACCAGAGACCAAAATCCATTAATGTGTCGTGGCAGATTCTGCTTTAGTCCCTTTTTTCCTTTGGTGTGGAGACTACAGCTAGGTGGGGCCATCCCCACCCAGATTAAGGACGACATTTCCCAGCTCTCCTGCAGCCAGGTAAGGCGATGTAACTAAGTTTTGGTCAATGGGGTATAAGTAAAGGTTGCGAGTGCCACTCCTGGGGGTTTCCATAAAGAGAGGTTTATGCCTCTCATCTCAGCCCTCTTCTTGCTGGCTTTAGCATGGACTTGGTGGTGGGACTCAATCAGTCGCCTTGGACTTCGGATTGACACGGTTCCTTGATACTCACTGAGTCCCCTACTGATGACATACTTACGTCGAGTGCCCTGGACAGTTCACCTCCAGACTTCATGTACATGATAGAGACACACACTTCTATTTTATTTAGGTCACTTCTATTTTGGGTTTTTTGCTTTTTGCAGCCAAACCTAATTGACACATTTGTGTTCTCAGGGATTGACTTTATGATGCATTAGTAATGTAATTTTTAAAAATATATTTTTATTTAATTTTTTTTAGAGACTGGACTTTACTATGTTGTCCAGGCTGGTCTCAAAATCCTAGGCTCAAGTAATCCTCCCACCTCAGCCTCCCAAGTATCCAGGATGATAGACACATGCCACTGTACTTGGCAATAATATGATATTTTTACAGCTTATGAAATAATCCTAAGGAAAACCACTCAGGTCAAAAAATAAAATTTTGCAGCCACCCCAGAATCCCTCTATGTGTTCTACCCCAATCATAACTACCTCCATCCTTCTAAAAGCAACCTCTTGGGAGGCCGAGGTGGGAGGATCGCTCAAGGTCAGGAGTTCAAGACCAGCCTGAGCAAGAGCGAGACCCTGTCTCTACTTAAAATAGAAAGAAATTAGCTGGACAATTAAAAAATATATATAGAAAAAAAATTAGCCAGGCATGATGGTGTTTCCCTGAAGTCCCAGCTACTCAGGAGGCTGAGGCAGGAGGATCGCTTGAGCCCAGGAGTTTGAGGTTGCTGTGAGCTAGGCTGACACCATGGCACTCTGGCCCGGGCAACAGAGTGAGACCTGTTTCAAAAATAAAAAATAAAAAAAAAATAAAAGCAACGTCTGTCCTGACTTGTCTAGTAAACACCTTCTATTACACAGTAATGACATAACAGTCCTTTAAAAACATGTTGGTCAAAGACCACTTTTATCCATTTTATGTGGGACACTGCTTAAGACTCTGCTTGACAGAGGCTTCTTCTGATCAAAAAGTTGGAACAACTGAAATAGTCTGACTCCTTCATTTTACAGAGGAAGAAAATGAAGTCAGACAGCAGAAAGACGTTTCTTTTTTTTAATTGACAAATAAAAATTGTATATATTTATGGTGTATGTGATGTTTTGATATATGTATACATGGAATAGAATTTTCTGTGATCTGTCAGCAAATTAGTGGCAGAGTGGACTGAGGTTCTCTCCGGCTTTTTAGCATTTCGTTTCCCAATGCATTTCAAGGGGAGCAACCCTACATACAAGGTATCAGCTTTGTCCAATGACTCGAGAATGGGAGAGATTTGCAAATATAGCCTCTAGTACAAGGCATTCCATCCTCAACCAACGCCAAACACAAATCTCAGGAGAAAGGGGCTACCAAGGATGCTGACCATGACTCTTTCCAGACGGCTTTGCATCCTTACCCAAAGGAACGCATCAGCAAAGGTGGAGTCAGGCATACTCACTGGAGATGCCAGTCAGGTGAAGTGAACTTCCCAGGCCTCCTCACAGCTCTGCACTGGGACATCTCTCCCACCGTGCCATGTGCACTGAGCCTGACCCACACAGGCCATCAGAGGTCACAGTGGTTAAGGGTGACGCCGAGTCGCTGGAGACCAGCGATGTAATACAGAGATGCAGAGTGGAGCACGCCCAAGCTCTCCTGCTGTCTCTGCCAGCAGGAGGCTGCACGTAAGTCAATTTCAGGAGAATTCTTATGCTCAGGAAAGTCAATTATTTTTATATTGTGAAAGGCGCCCATCATGCTTTTGTGCAGGGCATAGCACTGTCCAAGGTCTCTCTGTGGCCAGATTCTATAGCCCTCTCTGTCCTAGACTCTTGGAAGTTTTGGGGTCAGGTCTGTTGGCTTCTGCCTTATCATATAGGTTAGAATTAGCAAGCAACATTTAGCAAAGATGTAATTATTTGTTCTGTGGGGAGGGGGAAGGTGTTCTAAGGACTAAAAGTTTGGAGAACGATGCGAACTTTATCTCCTTTTTAAAAAGTCTCAAGTACAGTATTAGCATATTGAAAGCTCTGAGAATTCCTACCATGAACAATTTTGCTTGATTTTAATAGACTTGGCATTTCGCAAACTTTTTTTTGACTTTGGGACCTTGTGTTTCATTAATAGCATTCTGTCCAAAACTGTTTGGCAAGTGGTATTGCAGCCCTTTGATGGATAAAGGAGGCATTAATACACATAGGGTAGGCAACATGGCTGGAAAATCACCTTTCTGGCCCAGGTAGCCCATCTCTTTGGAAAAGTACTCAATTATCCCACTCTGTAAAAAAAATCCATTTTTAATAGTCCCAAGAAGCAACTGCAGAACTGATCTAAACCTGCCCAGTCTGGGGTGGATTCCCGGGAGAGAGCTGGCTGAGACCCACAGCCTGGCACCAGACTTATTGTACCAAGATCCCTGCCAGCCAGCAGCCACCCAGTGTGTGTCTGGACTTGTTTTTCCTTCCTTTCCCTGCTCCTTTTAGAAGAGAGCTGAATGGCTCCAGTCTCTCAGGCCTGCTCCCAGCCAACACTGGACCCCTCAAAGTCTGGCCAACTCCTCTCCCACCGCCTTGATAAACAACCCCCTTCAAGCTGGGAACCACAGCATTGGGCTGTTTTTCTCCCTCGTGCACCCCAGGAAGCCTCTTCTCTTTGCCCGGGCTTCCTTCCCAGGGCCTTGGCTGACAACCCATTTTAAAGCCATCCTTAGCCCAGTCAGTCACCTGAAGAAAAAGGGACTCATAGAAGGCCCAAGATGAAAGACTCTTTAATCCTGTGGCTTTTTGAGTTTTGTTTTTAGCAGGAAAACCTTATTTTCAAAGCAAATCATTACGCAGAATTTACCAGTTTATAGAACAGATAAATAAGGACATTTATGGCAGACTTGTTTATTATAGCACAACCCTGGAGAGAAACTAAATGTCCATCAGTAGAGAACATGTTTAATAAAATTGTGGTGAAAATCATACAATGGAATACTATTCAGCCATCTAAAAGCATGAGGTACCTCCCAACAATAATAGCAAAAGTTCTAAGAAAATTCTTATTTTATGTTGACAATATTTGGTTAACAGTTCCATTTTAGGGCAAAGACCAAGATTACGACTTGTTTTGTTAAAATTTACCACCTCCTATTCAAATTTGTCTGATGTTTATTTGGAACTTAAATATAGTGACCAAACATCCTGGTTTGCCCAGAACTGAAGGGTTTCCTGGGATATAAGACTGTAAGTGCTAAGACGCCATCCCAAGCAAAGGGATCAGTTGGTCACCCTCTACTAAACAGAAATCACTATATTATTTTAGAAAGAATAGACAGATTATTACTAACTTTAGCCCATGTTAATAAGCCAGTGTGTTTGCAAATACATTGAACCAGTATTTACACTTTAAATAAAAGGGCAAAACTATGTGGACTGATATGAAACATGAAACTATCTCAAACTATAGTGAAAAGTAGGGGGAAAAAAGCCAGGTGTAGAACAGTGTGCCAAGTGTGCTCTTGTTTTTAAAGTTTTTTTCTCTCTCTCTTTTTTCTTCCCCTAAAGGTCAGAGCAACGTCGCAGTGGGGATTTATCCGCACAATAAAATGAAGTTTGTGATTTCTTGTCCTCAACAAATCATTTGCAAAGAAAAAAACAAAAAGAGCACAAGTATGGGTGTTACAGACTAAAAGACTTAAAAAACAAATCAACGAAATGCAATAGATGGACTTCGTTAGCATCCTGATTTGAACGAACCAAGGGTTACCAAAAAAAAAGAATAAATAAACAACAATGGAGGAAATCTGAACACTGAATATTTTCTGATATTAAGAAATTCATATTAATTTTTAAGTGTCTTGATGGACCGGTTTTGGTTTTCAAAAAAATCCTTATCTTTTAGAAATATAATAATGAAATAATATGATACCTGGTATCTGTTTCAGAATAATCTGAGGGGAGCAGGCAGTGGAAGATGCGCAAAACCGGCCACGAGTTAGTAATTTTTCTGTTTTTTTTGAAACAGGGTCTCACTCTGTCGCCCTGGCTACAGTGCAGTGGCGTCATCGTAGCTCACTGAGGCCTCAAACTCCTGGGCTCAAGCGATCCTGCTGCATCAGTCTCCTGAGTAGCTGGGACTACAGGTGCACTCATGCCCAGCTAATTTTTTCTATTTTAGTAGAGACAGGGTTTTTACTCTTGCTCAGGCTGGTTTCAAACTCCTGGCCTCAAGCTATCCTCCCACCTGGGCCTCCCAGAGTGCTAGGATGACAGGTGTGAGCCACCACGCCTGTAATTACTGAAGCTGGTTGATGAATGTGGGTTTCATGATACTGTTCGTTTGACTTTCATATATTTTTGTAAACTTCCATAAGAAAACATTTAAATAAAATCCAACTAGTTAATTTTAACAAATAAGAGCCGCCTAGATAGGTTAAATAATTTACCAGTAAGATATGGAGCTAAGATTTCAACCCACGCAGTCTAACTCCAGAGCCTGAGTTTTGAAATAGTACCGTAAATCACCATTTATGCTTACTTATACTGTGTATATTTATATAAGCCTAAAAAATACATACTATGAACAGTAAGAGAGGATTTTCTTTATCATATGGAGATTATGGGGGCAGGGGGGAGGCTGTTAGATACATAAGATTATGTTAATTTTTTACAATTATCCTGTGTTATTATAGTAAGTCAGATATTTCCATTAATAATAACAACAAATGAAGCATTGCACATTTTATTTCTAAGGCCTGTGCAGTTAGTTCTAACTCCCTAGGATTCCCAAGACCGCTGACGTCTCTGAAGGTTTGGTCCGAGGGAGAGGCAGAGGTCTGAGGAGGTGGGAGCATCGCTCGGCCCCGGAGGTGAGTTGGGGCTTCTAGAGACTCCAGGCTGCGCCGCCAGCCTCAGCCTTCCCCTTCTCCCTCCAGCCCTCCTTGCCCTCTCTATGGCTTTTCTGGCCTTTCTAATTACTAGGAGCACGGAGAGAACCACTGCTAATGTTCAGGCAAAAAAGCAGCCGTATACCCACAAATGGCTGCCTCCGTGAGGGCTGTTGCCAAATTGGGCCCTGGAAGGGGTGGTGACTGAGGAAAGCGTAGGGGCCAGGCCTGATACTGAGGCAGGCTCTGTCCTTCCACCAAGTGGCAAGACTCAGGCACACACTGTCAAAGTGCAAAACAGAGAAGCCAGCCTTGAGTGAGCATCGGCCGCCGGTGCTCCATGCACGTTGCCTGCAAGGCAGGTGCCGTCCAGGGCCACATCCCCGGAGGAGATCCAGGCAGTGACGCAGCAGTCCCCGGATTCCCTCTGCGCCATCACCTCGGGCTCTCTCAACGCAGCCCAGCTCTCTCCAGTGGGGCCCCACAACCGCGTGGCCTTTTCCATGTTTTCTCAGCTTCCGCTATCAAAGAGCCATCAACCAAGGGGCTAGTGACCAGGTGGTCCTGATAATTCAAAAATCTGCTCCCGAGGAATGGCTGAGGGAGGGAATTCAGGACATTCCTTGCGGAGTACAGGAGGGAGA
>CAUYSK010056177.1:0-12632 GCA_963575035.1 Avahi laniger
TAAACCCGAGCATATACAATTAACTGGTTTCTGACAAGTCCAGCAAGAATAGACAACGGGAAAAGAATACTGTCTTCAATAAATTGTGTGGGGGAGACTGAATATCCACATGTGAAAGAATGAAACTGGACCCTTATCATATACCACTTACAACAATCAACTCAAAATGCTTTAAATACCTAAACATAAGGCCTGAAACCATAAAACTCTTGTAAGAAAACATGGGAACATCTGCGTGACAATATCCTTGGCAATGATTTTTTAGATAGCATACCAAGTGCTTATGTAACAAAGGAAAAATAAGCACATGGAAGTACATCAAATTAAACAATTTTTGCACAGCAAAATGAATAATCAACAAATTGAAAATACAGTATATAGCTTGGGATAAAATATTTGCAAACCATATATACAATAAGGTTTAATATTCAAAAAATATAAGGAACTCACACAACCCAAAGGCAAAAGCCCAAATCGCCTCATTAACAAATGGACAAAAGACAGGAATAAACATTTTGCCAAAGAAAACGTACAACTGGCCAAAAGGTATATGGAAAGATACTCAATATCACTAATCATCAGAGAAATGGAAATCAAAACAGCAATCATGTATGACCTTCCTCCCTTTATCATGCCTATTACCAAGAAGACAATAAAGAACAAGTGTTGGCCAGGGTGTGAAGAAGAGAGCACCCTTATACGCTGTGGACAGGATTAAAATTGTACAGCCGCCTTGGAAAACATTATGGAAGGTACTGAAACAATTAAAAATGAAACTACCATATGACCCAGTAATCCCTCTGTTTAGTGTATACCCCTAAAAAATGAAATCAGCACCCCATAGATATATCTCTAGTACTAACTGATGTTAACTCATTATTTCTTCTGGAAATAGGAACTAATTGAGAAGAATGTTTTTTCACCATCCACACATCAAATGCATATTCTAGTCATATTTTCTGATTTTTATTAAGTAATTACCTAGTAATTATTACCCATTTATAGAACCTCCTATCATTCCCAAATTAAATAAGAAATGCTGAGAAGGATGTTATTTTCCATTTCCTGTTTTTAACCATTTATTCTGGGTTTATGGAGGTATCTTTATTTAAATCTTACCTAGATAACTACCTTATCAATAGTACTAAGTCAACATCTCTAAAAGAAATAAGAATGCAGAGTTGACCAGTATGTGTTCTTCAGTTTTCCATGTTCCACCAGTTTTGCTAGGAATTGCTAGTTGTCTATTCACCACTAAATGTCTATGTACCACTAAATGTCTAGAATACTAGCAAATTATTTCAATAAGAAATAAAAAGTAGTATTGAGAAGAATGTGATTTTTCCAGGTACTGTCTTCATCTAGTTATGTCCAATTAACTATTCACTGGATAAAGTAGATACCCGTTATATGAATGAATATTTCCAATACAAAGGAAGAATTTTGAGTTAGAAAATAGTTATTTGACTTCTTGGCATAAACCGGTTATCTTCAGCCTCTGGGGATCAATTACCAGGTCTGAATACTTCTAGTTATCTCCAGATTGCTAACTATGTCTTTAATACCAGATGTCTGTATAATAATTTATTATCTCAAAAAGAAGAAATAACAGAATGATGAGGATGGATTTTCCCTTCCTGACATCACATAGCTATTCAAGTTATCTCCAGTTATCTCACAACTTTTTTTCCTAGGAAACACTCAGCCTCTATCCTGCTAAGTTCTTATCCCAATGAGGACTAATAATTTATAGTTGGAAAGAATATGAATTTCAAGCTCAGGATTCACTTGTTATACTACAATGATTGTGAACTGTTTCTGTTTAGTAGTTTCATGGGAAAATCCCATTATATAGAACTAATTTATTAATTCAACAACAAAAATATTATACAGATGGTTCCCCACTTATGATGGTTCAACTTTTGATTTTTAACTTTACGATGGTGCACAAGCAGTAGGCATTCAGTAAAAACCTTATTTTGAGTACCCATACAACCATTCTGTTTCTCATTTTCAGTACTATACAGGCACACCTCAGAGATAGTGCAGCTACCATCCAGACCACCAAGATAAAGCAAATTTGCAATAAATCTAGTCACAAATATTTGTTGGATTCCCAGTGCATATAAAAGTTATGTTTACCCTACACTCTAGTGTATTAAGTGTTCAACAGCATGCTGTCTAAAAACAATGCACATATCTTGATTTTAAAATACTTTATTGCTAAAAATGCTAACAATCAGCTAAGCCTTCAGCAAGTCATAATATTTTTGCTGGTAGACAGTCTTGCCTCCATGTTGATGACTACTGACTTACCAGGGTGGTGGCTGCTGAAATTTGGGGTGGCTTTGACATTTTTTTTAAATAAGACACCAGTGAGGTTTGCTGCATTGATTGACTTCATTTTATGAAAGATTTCTGTGTTGCATTCAATGCTGTTTGGTATCAATTTACCCACAGTAGAACTTCTTTTAAAATTGGAATCAATCCTCTCAAACCATGCAGATGCTTTATCAATTAAGTTTATGTAATATTCTAAATCCTCTGTTGTTATTTCAACAATATTCATAGCATCTTCACCAGGAGTAGATTCCATCTGAGAGAAAATAAAAACAACTTTCTTTGCTCATCCATAAGAAGCAACTCCTCTTCCATTCAAATTTTATCATGCAACTGGGGAAATCAGACACTTCTTTGGGCTCCACTTTTAATTCTAGTTTTCTTGCTGTTTTCACCATATCTGCAATTACTTTCTCCACCAACTCTAGAAACCCTAGAAGTCATCCATGAAGATTGGAATAAACTTCTTCCAAACACCTGCTAATGTTCTTGTTTTAACCTACTCCCATGAATCACAAATGTTCTTAATGTCACCTAGAATGGTGAGCCCTTTCCAGAAAGTTTTCAATTTACTGTGTCCAGATCCATCAGAGAATCACTATCTGTGGCAGCTATGGCCTTATGAAATGTATTCCTTAAGTAATAAGGCCTTGAAAGTAAAAATTACTCCTGGAACCATAAGCTGCAAAATGGATGCAGCATTAGAAGGCATGAAAACATCATTAATCTCCTTGTATAATATATCTCCATCAGGACTCCTGGGTGACTAGGTACTTTGTCAATGAGCAGTAATATTGTGAAAGGAATCTCTTTTTCTGAGAAGTAGGTATCAACAGTCAGTTAAAAATATTTCATAAGCCATGCTCTAAACAGATGTGCTATGATCCAGGCTTTGCTGGTTCACATATAGAGCATCAGTAGAGTAGATTTAACACACTTTTTAAAGTCACTAGGATTTTCAGAATGGTAAATGAGCACTGGCTTCAACTTAAAGTCACCAGCTGCATTAGCCCGTAATGAGAGAGTCAGCCTGTCCTTTGAAGCTTTGAAGCCAGACATTGACTTCCCCTCCCTAGCTATGAAAGTTCTAGATTGCATCTTCTTCCAATGGAAGGCTGTTTTGTCTACACTGAAAATCTATTGTTTAGTGTAGCCATGTGCATCAATGATCTTAGGTAGATCTTCTGGGTAACTTGCTGTAGCTTCTACATCAGCACTTGCTGCTTCACCTTGCACTTTCACGTTATGGAGATGGCTTCTTGCCTTAAACTTCATGCATCAACCTCTGCTACTTTAAACTTTTCTTCCAAAGCTTCCTCACCTCCCTCAGCCTTCATAGAATTGAAGAGAGTTAGGCCCTTGCTCTGGATTAGGCTTTGACTTAACAAAAACTTCTGGCTGGTTCAATCTCCTATTCAGACCACTAGAACTTTCTCCGTATCAGCAAAAAGGCTTTTCTACTTTCTTATCATTCATGTGCTCACTAGAATAACACATTTAACTTCCTGCAAGAACTTTTCCTGTGCATTCCCTACTTGGCTAGCTGTTGGGTGCAAGAGGCCCACCTTTCTGTTTATCTTGGTGTTCGACAGGCCTTCCTCATTAAGATTAATCATTTCTAGCTTCTGGTTTAAAGTGAGAGATGTGTGACTCTTACTTTCACTTGAACACATAGGAGCCATTGCAGGGTTTTTAATTGGCCGAATTTCAATATTGTTGTGTCTCAGGGAATAGGGAGTCCCGATGAGAGGGAGTGAGATGGGGAAATGGAGGGTCAGTGGAGCAGTCAGAACACAAACATTCATCCGTCAGGTTCACAATCTCATTTGGGCATGGTTCATGGTGCCCCCCAAACTATTACAATAGTAACATCAAAGATCATTGATCACACATCACCATAACAGATATAGTAATCATTGCAAAGTTTAAAACATCGCGAGAATTACCTAAATGTTACACAGAGACGTGAGGTGAGCATGTGCTGGTTAAAAAAAATGGCACTGACAGACTTGATTGACCCAGGGCTGCCATAAGCCTTCAGTCTGTAAAAAAACAAACAAACAAACAAAAAAAACACAATAGCTGCAAAGCACAATAAAGTGAAGTACACATGTATTCAATAAATTACATGAGACAATCAACACTCTATTGTTAAATAGGCTTTGTGTTAGATGATTTTGTTCAACAGTATGCTAACATGATTGTTCTGAGCATGTTTAAGGTAGGCTAGGCTCAGCTACGATGTTTGGGATGTTCAGTGTCTTAAATGCATTCTGACTTCTGATATTTTCAATCTATGATGGGTTTATTGAAATATAACCCCACTGTAAGTCAAGGAGCATCTGTATGTGATAAGAGTATGTTTTCTACTTCCTGCCTTTCACATAATGTTCTCATCTATATTTATTACTTACTTAGGTAACATGACTTACCTATAATACTAATTCATTATTCAAAAAATAAATAAGAAATGTTGAGAGGAAAGTGATTTGTAAAATCCTGTCTTCAACTAGTTTGATAGCTATTATTAGTTATTTCTAGTAAACTAATTGCCTGGTTACCACCAGATAGATAGAAAGATAAACAATATGAAACAAAAATTACTGGTTTATATTTGAGAAAAATTTATATTTCAGCTTTTTAATTTAAGCTAGTTATACTAATGGTCTCCAATTATATCCATTAACTACATAAATATTTACAGCAAATATGTTCAGTATTAACTCCTTATTTTAACAAGAACCAAAAATTTAGACTTGGGATATGTGTGTTCTCCATTTCTTTCTGCCTCTATTTATTCTCTTGTATTCATTTTTGATAAGTACATTTCTAAGTAGCAATACTTATCTGAAGTACTACCTCATTTCAACACGTAATGAAAATTATGAGTTGAAAAGAGTGATTTTCAGCTTCCTGGCTTTAAATTGTTACCTTAGTTATATTCAGTTATCTTTATTAAACATTAATTTGGTAACTATAGTTATCAATTGTGCTAAGGCAATATTAGAAAAGATAAAAGATTTTGGTTTGAGAAGAATGTTTGTTATTGTCAACATCCAAGGTGTAACATGTTTTCTAAATTATATCCAATAAATTAGTTGCACGAAGTATGGCTAATTTTGTTTATTGCCAACGTATTATTTCATGAAGATATGAAAAACTAGAGTTGAGACTAAAGCGTGCTTTCTACTACCTCCCTTGAACTAGTTAACTTTAGCTAACTAATGACCGAGGTACCACTAATTATTAATATATAGAGTAATAACACTATATTGCAGTGATATAAAAATTTAGAATTAAGAAAAATACTTTCAAAATCTTATTTAACCTATTGTCCTCATTATTTCTACTTGCCTCTAGTAATCATGTTACCTACTACCACTTGATACCTCTAGTACTTAGTTTTGTTAGAAAAAATAAAAGTATGATTTTAGAAGAAAATGTTTTTTAGTTTCCTTACTTATAATATTCATTGTGGTTATCTCTATTTATGTTTAGGTAATATTCAAATAGTTACCTAGGTACCACTAACTATCTGGAGTGTTAGCACATTATTTGAACAAGAAATAAAAAGTAGTTTTGAAAAGAATGTATTTTTCTAGTCCCTTGCTTCAACTATTGTAGTTATTTCTATAGTTAACTATTCACCAGGGCAAAGTATATATACAATATAATATTTGAAGTAACATTTCTAAGCAAAATTCATAAGAATTTTGAGTGAAGAAGAAATGGTTATTGTAAACTATAATCACCATGCTTTACATTAGATCCCCCAAACATAAATACCTGCAACTTTGGACCCTTTGATTATAATTAACAACACCATATTGTGCACTTAAATGTCACTAAGAGGGTAGACCTTAGGTGTTCTCACTACAAAAAAAGAGAAAGAAAAGAAAATGGTAAATACGTGAGGTGATGAGTATGTTAATCAGCTTGGTTGTTGTGATCATTTCAAAGTGTATATGTATATCAAAACATTACATTGTACGCTTTAAATAAATATAATGTTTTACTTGTAATTATAGCTCAATAAAGCTGAAAAAGAAAAAAGACTAGTCAACTGAATACAAAAAAAAAAAAAGATGACTATTCAGTTTCCTGGAATCAACTATTTATCTAGATAATCCTTGTATTTCTAGTTTTCTAGGTTGCTATTTACATATTTACGACTACATATCTGTGGTAATAATTCATTATTCCTAAAAGAAAAAAAATTAGACTGAAAAGGACGGGATTTCCCTTTCCCACCATCACATAACCCTTGTGTTATCACCAGTATTCCTTGTCAATTGTTCCCCTGGGTAACACTCATCTATCTAGGGTTTTGTGCTCTCATTCTTTCGGAGTCAAGAAGAACATGAATTTCTGCTTCCAGGCTCAACACGTTACTGCAGGTATCTCAGGTGCTTCCACATAACTAGTTACACCCAATATACTGAACAGATTAATTAATTTGATAGAAATGAACTAATATTTGAGAGGAACAAGTTATCCTCTTCCTGCCTTTCACCTATTGTTCCAGTTATCTCTACTTGCCTGTTTACTTAGGCAATGCTACATATCTATAGGAATAATTCCTTATTTCAACACCAAAAACAAAAGTTTGACAGGAAATTGATTTCAAATTCCTCTCTTTAACTCATTTTTCTAGTTATTGTCAGTATCTCTAGTAATTACCTAGGCACCACTAGATTTACACTGTCACATTATCAAAAACGAAATAAGGGCTTCTAGTTGAGCAGATTCTACTATTCTGCGTGAGTGTGAAAAGAATGTGTATGCTGCTGTTGTTGGATAAAGTACTCTGTAGATGTCAGTTAGGTCCAACTGATGAATGGTGTGGTTGAGTTCAACTATGTCCTTCCTGACTTTCCACCTGCTCGGTTTGGCTATTTCTGATAGAGGACATTGAAATCTCCAACCATGATAGTGAATCCACCTATTTCTCCTTGCAGTTCTATCAGGGTTTGCCTCATGCAGTTTGACTATCTAAGGTGTTAGGACATTATTTGAACAAGAAATAAAAAGTAGTTTTGAAAAGAATGTGTTTTTCTAGTCCCTGGTTTCAACTAGTTATCTCTAGTTAACCATTCACCAGGGCAAAGTATATACACCATATAGTTGCTAGGCACTTACACTTCAAGGATTGCTATATCTTCTTGGAGAATTGGCCCCTTTGCCATTACGTAATGGTCTTCTTTATCTCTGATAACTTTCCTTGCTTTGAGGCCTGCTCTGTCTGAAATTAATCCAGCTATTTCTGCTTTTATTTTATCAGTGTTAACATTGTATACTTTATTTATTTACTTCTAACATATAGGTGTATTTATATTTAAAGTGGATTTCTTGTAGGAAAAATATAGTGTGGTCTGTCTTTTTTTTTTTTTTTTTTTTTTTTGAGATAGGGTCTCACTCTCTTGCCTGAGCTAGAGTGCCATGGCATCAGCCTAGCTCACAGCAACCTCAAATTCCTGGGCTCAAGCGATCCTCCTGCCTCAGCCTCCCGAGTAGCTGGGACTACCATGCCTAGCTAATTCTTTCTATTTTTAGTTGTTTTGGCCAATTTCTTTCTATTTTTAGTAGAGATGGGATCTCGCTCTTGCTCAGGCTGGTCTCAAACTCCTGAGCTCAAATGATCCAACCGCCTCGGCCTCCCAAAGTGCTAGGATTACAGGCGTGAGCCACCGCACCCAGCTAGGGGTCTATTTTTTGATCACCTCTGACAAAGTCTGTATTTAATTGATATATTCAGTCCATTGATATTCCAATTGATTACTGATATACTTGGATAAACAGCTACCATATTTGTTACAGTTTTCCATTTGTTGCCTTTGTTCTTTGTTCCTATTTTTGTCTTCCACTCCTCATCTGCCTTTTGTGGTTTTAAGTGGAGCATTTTGTATGCTTCCATTTTTCCTCCTTTCTTAGCATATCAATTATACTTCTTTTGTTACCTTTTTCAGTGGTTGCCCTAGAGTTTGCAATATACATTCATGACTAATCTAAGTCTACTTTCAAATAAGTCTGCACCACTTCATGGGTTGTGTGAGTACCTTGCGATAAAAGAATCCTAATTCCTCCTTCCTGTCTCTTGTATCATTGCTGTCATTCATTTCACTTATACACGAGCATAATTCCTTCATTGAAGCATTGCATATGGAATTGCTGTCATCCACTTTACTTATACATGAGCAAATACAATATAAACAGTAGCATATGTAATAGAATACATTTTGCTACGCTTGTGGGCGAACTGTTAGATGTGAGTTAAATTAAGAATAAGAAAAATATAAGTTTTTATTTTATTTTAACATATATCTCCTTTGATGCTCTTACTATCTTTATGTGGATCTCAGTTTGTGACCTATATCATATTTCTTCTCTCTAAAGAAAATTTTCCCCCATGTCTTTCAAGGCCATCAAATTTCCTTAATTTTTGTTTATCTGAGGAATTCTTTATTTCACAGGGTAAAGAATTGTATGCTGGGTCCTTTTTCCTCTCAACACTGTAAATATTTCAGTCCATTCCCTTCTTGCTTGCATGGTTTCTGAGACCTCTAATGTGATTCCTATCTTTGTTCCTCTGTATATCATTTGGTTTGTCTCTGTCTTCTTTTGGGATTTTCTCTTTGTCTTTTATTTTCTGCTGTTTGACGATATGCCTAGGTGTAGCATTATTTTTGTTTGTTTAGCATTTATCCTGCTTGGTGTTCTATGAGATTACTGGATGTGTAATGTGGTGGTTGACATTAATTTTGGAAAGTTTTAAGTCATTATTTTTTCAAAAAATTTTTTCTAATCATTTTCCCCTTTCTTCTCTTTATATTTCCTTTATGCACAGTTACATGTTTTGTATGCCCCCCAGTCCTTAGTTATTCTCTTCTGTTATTTTCTTGAGTCTTTTTCTTGAGTCTATTTGCTTTTCAGTTTTCAATGTTTCCACTGGATACAACTTCAAGCTCAGAGCTTCTTCCCTCAGCCATAGCCATCTCCTAATAAGCCCATCAAAGGCATTCTTCATTTGTGTTACAGGGTTTTGATCTCCAGCATTTCCTTTTTTTTTCTTTAGGATTTCCAGCTCTCAGTGTACATTGGCCATCTTCTCTTGGATACTTCCTGTTTTATCTACTAGCACCCTCAGCATTTTAATCATAGCTGTTTTAAATTCCCAGCCAGATAATTACACCACCCCTGCCATGTCTGATCAGATGCTTGCTCTGTCGCTTCAAACCATGTGTTTTGCCTTCTAGTATGCCTTGTAAGATAGCCCGGCTTGATGTACCAGATAAAAGTGACTAATGCAAATAGGCCTTTAGTCATGCGATGGTAAAGTCGGAGGGAAGGGAAGTGTTCTATAGTGCTGTGATTACGTCTCAGTCGTTACTGAGCCTATGCCCCTGTACTGGAAACTTCACAAAAGTTTCTTGGTGTTTTCTTCCCTCATAGGTGAAACAGGATGGGTACAGCAAGCTGGAGTTTTTATATTTCCCTTCTCCTGGAAGACTAGTGCTGAGTAGTGCTGAGTATTTTCCTTCTCTTTGGTTTGGCTCTGATAATACCCTAGCAGGTGGGATCCTTGTTAACTAGTTCCTCCTGAGGATAGGCCTTGTTAAGGAGAACAGAGTGCCTTGGCATATTTCAAAATTGTTCCTTCCCCACCCCACCCCAGCTGGAAGTATGAGTGGATTTTCCTGGCAAAGCCGCTGTGGGTAGCTGGTTGAGCTCATGGAGGTAAATCTGACAATATTGTGAGGGGTTCTCCATGACTGGGTTCCCAGGAGGTTTGAACAATCAGAGTTGTCCACACAAAGCCTCCAGCAATTAGCCAATGACAGGCCAGGATTTCCTATCCTGGCATTGGTTCCTTTGGCAGTTTCCACTCATGAGTCCCTGCTCAGGTAAGACATAACTCGGTGTATGTGTCTGTCTATGCAATCTTGGAGGCAGTGGTTTGCCCTTTGGAATCCTGTCTCTTATGGGTCAAAGAAATGTCCCTGATTTTTCTGTCTGTTCACATTTTTATTTTGTTTTTAGGATGCAGTGGTAACTTCCAGAATCCTTACATGTGGAAATAAAACCACAGAGTCTACAAACATTTTATATTCACACCAATCAGAAAGAGATACATATGAGTAAATATTTAACAAATCTTACCTTAGAAAAGTTTCTAATTACTTGAAAGGGTAGACTGCTATTATTCATTATAGAATGCCATATAAAATGTTACAATGACTACATTTGTGTAACAATTTAGTTATTAACTGTAAGCTGAATCATAAGGCTGTTCTATTTCATTCAATGTAAAGTGACAATGCCCTCCTTTTTCTAGTGAACATGCTTTGAAACTAACATTCGTTCTAAATGAAAGCGGCCCCTGCACTGCAAGAGCCCTGCTCAGAGGTCAACAGGCCAGGAACTATCCCGTGCCAAGTGGAGGAGCCCCAGGGTGGTCCACACCAGGACAGGGGAAGGAAAGCAGGCTCTGTGGGGGGACACACTGTGGAGTCAGCCAGCAAGTGGCAGAATCCTACCTAGAACAGGATGCCTTTTCCAGCAAGGTCCGGACCCGCGGAACACCAAGCCGTCCCCGGTAAGGGTACAGGCGCGTATGCCAAAAGCACACAGGCATGGGAGGGGGTGACTGAGCCGCCAACCTTAGGAGGATGGCTGCTCCTCGGGCAGGGCCAGGGTCAGCTGAAAGGAGCCCAGAGGCGAGGCACTGGGGAGCAGCCACTTCGCCCACCTCACGGCCCCTCATGTCCGTCATCGCTGACTAGGCCAAGGACCTGCTGAGCCCCTGCTCAGGGCCCAGCTACATTGTGCGGTCCGCAGGTGGACGACTTCCCTGCATGGGGCGTGGCTCCTCGCAGCTCCGCCTCCCGCATGCGCACCGTGCCAGCCAATCAGCAAAGCCGGCTGCTATCGCGAGAACACAGGCCTTCTAAGGAGCGTTGTCCTCCCGGTGTCGGAGTCGCTTCAGTTCTCTGAGGGAGCACAGTCAGGGTCAGTGAGGTGACGCACAACTGGGTGGGGAGGTGGGGGAGGCATGGCACCGTGGGCCTAGGAGACAAGGGTGTGGAGACCAGCAGGGCCCGGGCTGCCCTCTGACGAAATGTCCCCAGGGTCGCCTGAGGCCAGGGTCTCGGCGAGGCCACTGAGGGTGATCCAGGAGCAGGCGGGCCTGAGGGTCCTCAGGGACTCTGAGGCTCACTGCTGGGCTCTGTGTGTGTGTGGGGGGGGGTAAGGGGAGTGGCCGGGGGCAACGGGGCCCAACCCGGATCTGTCCCTCCTGCCCGACTGCCATCAGAACTGGACACTCGGGTCACCTGGGATCCCTCTGGCGTGCGAGACGGCGAGTGGGCAGAGCCCGCACCTGAATGTCCGGAACGGGTGCAGATCCGTTCATTTCCCATCCAGAGGGCTGGAAGGATACAGAATCACTCCATGGTCGGTGCCCCCCGACCGACCGGCAGACAGGATGTCCCTGGGGCCCCGAGGGCCAGGGCCCCACTTTGTCCCAAGGGTGCGGTGAGGGGAAGGCAGAGGGGACTGAAGTTGGGGTGTGCGAGGCAGGGGCGCGCTCTGTGGCCACAGCCCGGGACTGGACAGGAAGGGAAGGGATGGGGCGGTGTGGGACTGGACGGGACCGGGTGCTGGCACCATCTTCCTCGTCCCCTTCTGCCGAGACAAGAGGCACTAGTGTTATGGTTTGAAGTGCGAGAAAAGACCACTTAAGACCGAAACTGAGCCAAATTGTGAGTCTTTATTAGCTGGCCAGCGACTACCCTTTGCACCGCCACAGACGGCTGCACAGAGAGCAGTCACGAGCCAGGAGAGGCCAGCTCTTTTAAAGACAAAAATTACACACTGATAAATCATTTAATTGTTTGCATAAGCACAGTTATAGAAGCAAAAAAGCGTTAGTCCTAACCATGGTACAATCTTATCTTGGGTCGACATGATCTAGGAGGTTTTGGGAATTCTCCCCTTTTCTTAGATGAGTTTCGTAGGAGTTACAAGTCACAGCTGCAACTTTACTTTGAAGCAAGTATAACAACATTAATTTTAGCTAAAGTACATTTGACATCTCATTATCCAAGTCATATCACCTTCCACACGGGAAGCACTGCTGGGCCGCTCAGAGCTCTGGGGCGCTCCGACCCTCTGGCCCAGGCTACTATTTTATCTCATGGACACCTGTGTGAAAGGCACCGTTTTCTTCCTTACATTCTTAGGTGCCCTAACGAAGGCGAGATAGCAGGTTCGGGGTCAGTAAGGGTCAGCTGAAA
>CAUYSK010056180.1:0-14878 GCA_963575035.1 Avahi laniger
TGCCTGTGCTCTATAAATGCAACAAAAAGCCTAGGTGACAGCACACCTCTTTACATCATGGCTTACTGAATATTTTAAGCTCACTGTTGAGAACTACCGTTCAGAAAAAAAGATTCCATTCAAAATATTACTGCTCATTGACGATACACCTCATCACCCAAAAGCTCTGGTGAGGATGGACAAGGAGATGAGTGTAGTTTCTGCAGCTCATGGATCAAGGAGTAATTTTTACTTTCAAGTCTTATTATTTAAGAAGTACATTCTGTTAACATTTGGCTGTCATAGATAGTGATTCCTCTGATGGATCTGGGCAAAGTAAATTTAAAACCATCTGGAAAGGATTCACCATTCTGGATGCCATTAAGAACATTTGAGATTCGTGGAAGGAGGTCAAAATATCAACATTAATAGGACTTTGACCAAAGAGTTGACTCCAACCCTCGTGGTTGACTTTCACGGGCTCTACACTTCGGTGGAGGAAATAAGTACACATGTGGTGGAAATCGCAAGAGAACCAGAATTAGAAGAGGAGCCTGAAGGTGCGACTGAATTGCTGCAATCTCATGATAAAACTTGAATAGATGAGGAGTTGCTTCTTACAGATAAGCAAAGAAAGTGGTTTCTTGAGATAGAATCTACTTCTGGTGAGTATGTTATGAACAGTGTTGAAATGACAACAAAGGAGTTAGAATATTATATCAACTTATTTGATGAAGTACTGGGCAGGGTTTGAGAAGATTGACTCCAATTTTTAAAGAAGCTCTACTGTGAGTAAAATGCTATCAAACGGCATCACACACTACAGAGAAATCTTTGATGCAAGGGGGAGTCAATCAATGAGGCCCACTTTACTATTGTCTCATTTTAAGAAATTACCAGAGCCAAACCCAACCTTCAGCAGATTAGTCAGTAGCTGTTAATGTTGAGGCAAGACTCTCAAACAGCAAAGACAATCAATGACTTGCTGAAAGCACAAATGACATTATCATTTTTTAGCAATAAAGCATTTTTAAATTAAGGTATATACATTTTTTTAGACATAATGCTATTGTACACTTAAAAGACTATAATATAGTGTAAAAATAACTTTTCTATTCACAGGGAAACCAAAAAATTTGTGATTCACTTTATGGCAATATTCACTTTATTGTGGTGGTCTGGAACTAAACCTGCAATATCTCTGAGCTAGCAGGTACAGCCTGCCTATACATGAACAACATAGGTTTGAACTGCGTGGGTCCACTTATACGTGGATTTTTTTCAACCAAATGTGGATGGAAAACACAGTAGTTGGGAGATGTGAAACCCACATACACATGGAGGGCCGACTTTTGGTATATATACACATATGTGAGTTCCACAGGGCTAACTACAGGACTTGAGTATGCAAGGATTTTGGTATACATAGGAGTCCTGAAACCAGTTCCCTACATATACCACAGGATGACTATATATTACGTTATTTATATTCTTTTTGTATAGTTCACTTATTAAAGACAGAAATCTTTAATGTTAAATTATTTAATCTAAAAAGTTTCTCTTAAAGCTTAATTGAAATTTGTTATGAGTTTGCCCCATTTAATGTTCCTTGCCTTGAAATTTTGCCTGATGTTGATATTTGTAAAACATGCTTTCCTTACATTTGTATTTTCTTGGCATATTTATCTCTTTATTTTTAACCTGTGTTATTTTATACTACATACTTCTCTTATAAACAGCATTTAGTTGTTTTAACTTTATAATACTTGCCCTTTAACAGTTACATTTCTTGATAACTGACATACTTAACTATGCTTACATTACTTTTATTTTTAGACTTTCTCGTTATTTTTTTCCTACCCATCACCTATATTTTTCCATTCTCCAATTTTCTTTATTTAAACATTTTTAAAAATAATTTATAAGTTATATATACTATTTTCATTTTGCAATAGTATTCTCTATAATAAAGTAAATAAGCCAGATAGATAAATGAATGAGCCTGTATTTCTCTACTTACATTAAAAATAAAACAGAATCTGTTGACTCTCCTCTTGTAAGATGAGAGATACAATATGATTATCTTCTTCCCTTTATGTAATTAAACCCTTCTCTCTAACCCCTCCTGGCTATTATTATATTTATTTTAATAGTATTTTGTTGGGTCTTTCAATAATAAATGCTGACATTTGTATTACATTTCATAATAATGTTAGCAATAATTATACAATAATTTTTAAAATACCATGTCTTTGTATCTTTGAGGTTTTTTTCAATCTTTCATTTTTTATTATTTGGCCAACTGGAGTGTTTCCAGAAGGATAAGTGGGTGCCCCTCCCCTACTACCACCAGTCACCTTCTACCTAGTCTGAGTTTGCTCAGGCAACTATAAGAAAATATCTTAGACTGAGTAATTTATAAACAACTGAAATTTATTGCACACAGTTATGGAACCTGGGAAGTCTAAGATCAAGGAACCAGCAGGTGTGATGTTTGGTGAGGGCCTGGTCCTCACAGATGGCACCTTCTATGTGTGTTCTTATGGTAGAATAGCAAAGAAAAGAGACAAATTCGCTCCCTCAAGCCCTTTCAGAAGGGCACTAATCTCATCTATGAGGGCAGAGCTCTCATGAACTAATTGCCTCCCCAAGGCTCCACCTCTTAATACCATCACCTTGGAGACTGCATTCCAACATATGAATTTTGGGAGGACATCAACATTCAGACCATAGGATACCTATCCTTCAAAATTTACATCTGTTGTCACATAGTCTGAGAAGCCTTTTGTGCCCACTCTCTCTGAAGCTTGGTCACTCCATCCTTTATGATACTACTGTACCATATAAAAATGCAGGCATTTTCTACAGCATGAGTTTTTATATTCCAGTGGGATATTATTAATAACTTGCTCTTTTGATTACAGAATATGGTTATTCTCTGTAGATGACTTTCGGTTAAAACTAAATCTCAGTTAGACACTAGTTCTTTAAGTAAGAATTTTATTTTATTTTTTTTTGAGACAGAGTCTCGCTCTTTTGCCCTGGGTAAAGGGCCGTGGCCTCAGCCTAGCTCACAGCAACCTCAAACTCCTGGGCCTAAGCAATCCCTCTGCCTCAGCCTTCCAAGTAGCTGGGACTACAGGCATGCACCACGATGCCTGGCTAATTTTTTCTATGTATATTTTTAGTTGTCCAGATAATTTCTTTCTATTTTTAGCAGAGACAGGCTCTCACTCTTGTTCATGCTGGTCTCGAACTCCTGACCTCGAGGTATCCTCTCGCCTCGGCCTCCCAGAGTGCTAGGATTACAGGCGTGAGCCACTGCGTCCGGCCTTAAGTAAGAATTTTATTAATAAAAACCACATATGTCTGTAGCTGTTATGAGCAGTATTGTGCTGTTTTGATCACAGTGATAGGAGAAAGGATGATGATAGTATGTTACAAATTCTGTGCTGGTATTGAAATGAAAAGGACGGACCTCATTTTTTGACCAAAATACAGATGTAATGAACACGTTCAAAATAATTAGATTTTATAGCCAAACCTGTAAGCATACATATATACCTTATTTTCTGAAATTCTTGCAGGAGCAGTCGCTTTCTTTCAGTTAGTTTAAAATTCTCTGGCTCAAGAAATTGTTTTGATGTAACTTGTGATGATTCAAGCTTTCTCTGGAGTGTTATTATTGTGTTATTAATTATTTACAATTTTTTTCTCTATTTTACAAAATTATCTCAAGATAGAGTCTTATAATCGTTTTTTTCATCCCTAGCTTCTAGCACATTATCTGGAACATATTGTGAATTTAATATGTGTTAACTGAAAGGCCATAGTGAATGATGAGACTTCCTTCTCTCCAGTTTATTATCTTGTTCCATTTGACCTTTATACTATCTCGTACAGGATAGGGTGGTTGCATTTTTATGGAAGGAATATGTTCTGGAGTACACATATAATTCAAAGCTCAATAATTCAAGACTACTTTTCCAAAAGTAATGAGTGTGAAATGTGTGTGTTGAGAAAGCAGGGGTAGGTGGGGACAGCAGGTTGACTAGATTTTTGTTCTAAATCAATAAATTCACAATCATTCTAGCATATTTTTGTTTTCAAGTTATAGTTTTTTTCTCAGCATTTTCTATTATAGTTGCAGAGTGTGGTAACCTAAATTAATGGTACAGCATATTATGGCAGTTGTTTGGCTTCCTTAGTTGCATTTTTTAGCACATGTAAATTTTATTCCAAAGTTATTAACTTTCAGAAATATTTTTTTAGCAACAGCACTACCACTTTAGAAATGTTTGAGTTAAGTAGTTTTAGGATAATGAAAAGTATACTGAAATTTAACAACATTAATGTTAAAATAATAACTCAAGAGTAATCAAATTGCATGTATTTTATAAACATTGTACAAATAAAGTATGGTGGGTATTTTTATTTATCAGCAAAAGCGGCACTAACTTAAACTCAGTTTATATTCACTCATTCTGCCAACTTTGAAATTGTCATTGATACAATTTTTATGGAAGAAGGAATCATTTTAAATTGTCCCTATTATATCATGTTGCAATATAAATAAATGCATAAAATGCAATTCCATTATATTAGTAAAAACTATATTGGGTATATTATTTCCTCAGCTAAGCTCAAAACTTCTTGAGGGGAACAGATTGTTAACAATTAATTCGGTGTGCCTCTTAGGTTGATGCCTTAAAGTTATGCATTTAGTTAGTAATTTGTTATGGAAAGTTGCTGTTAAATCCACAGAAATTGACAAAACATATTTCCACAATTTACTGTCTTTGCTAGCATGTTAGAATAAATTCATAATACCTGTACTTGGACTGATCAAAAATCTCCATACTGTTCCATCTGAGACAGAATCTCCTGCTAACAAGAAACATATTTCAGGACTGGCTCTCAGGCGGGAACCTTTTATTGATGTTGCATGTATAGATACATTCTACAGAAGTGTAGCACCAGCAAATGGGCAGGAATTTTTGAATGACAGTTGGAAAAAAGTCTATCAGGAGTGACAGACCTTGAAGTTAGAGAAATAAAGCCTTTTAATGGAAAGTTTACTGCAGCCAGTAGTAGGAATTATGAAAGCATATGGTTGCAAAACAATCAGTGCCTCCATCTATATGGCAACTTCACGATACTTTAAGGAACACTGGACAACATGACCATCTTTGGAATTCATATTGAATTTCTGAATACATGCCAACAAGAAGGAAAAGAAAAACAACTCTTGCATAAATGACAAGGTCCTATTGAATACACTGCAGAAAATCAGGTTCCGCTGAAGCAGTTTACAGCAAGCATTATTGGGGAAACTCAGATATTATGAGACACCTGTTATTCTTAAGCATATTGCAAAGATCACCGTGGAGTTGGTCTACTTAGGCTCAGCCAGATACTCAGACTCATATGACCTGAAGAGGACAAACTTAGCATTACAAGCATATTGGACAGTAAACACAGCATGCCAGTGGGACATTACTTTTTCAATAGAGTCCTCATAGCAATCCAGGTGCTATTCTATGACCAATGACAATTTGGGTACAAAGAAACAAGATCTACATAGTTAGGAGCAGGGATTGCCTTGGCTTAAAAGCACTGTGCAGAACAAGAGCTGGTATTTTATGTAACAGTTTCATGGGTATCACTTCCAATGTTTCTGTGAGGGACATGCACAGTTACAGGAATCTTCATATTCAGAGAAGCTCAAAGCTATGGCCTTCTACTAGGTTTATAGTTCATTCAGAGTTCTTCCATCCAGACGCAATTTATCAATTGGGTATCATTTTTCCCATAAGCAGTGTTGTCTGGAGTTTGTTAGATTAACTTTAGATTAGATTAACTTTATCTAATCTTTTCCCCGTAGTTGATACAGTTAATTTGGGAGAAAGAAGAGTGACATATTGGCTACCTTCAGGGAACAAAATCTAACAGTACAGATGGTAGCAGAGGAGATACCAGTTACAGAGTGGAGGAGCTAGAGTTGATGATGGTATGACTCAGCCCACTGAGATTAAATGTCATATTTGCTAGGACAATGAATGGGAATAAGTAGGTCTCCCACTTTTTATTAGAAGGTTCCTTAAAATAAACATATGACTATGGTCAGAGAATAGAAACATTAATTTGCTTCTGGTTTTGACCTCGCTATCTACCCTCCAATACCTAGGATGCTCATGAACACAATCGTAGGATTGTTGTGGTCTCAATAAAATAAAAAAACAAAAACAAAAATGGCCCCTATTTTGGAGATCTACTTAAAGGATGAAAATTTCTGGAAAACTGTATCTGTTATTTAGTCGTTAAGGTTGGGAAATAGGGGAAAAGCAGAGAGGTAGGGAAATTGTGACCCCTTGAATTAATAAGTTTACAAGGTACCATAGCTACCTTCTTTTTAAAGGAGTTTAGGACCCTAGGATGAGAGCCTAAAGACAACAGGAATATTCTTCACAGTATTTAGAACTCAAATGTGTCAACTCAGAGAATAGCAGAAGTAGCAGAAGGCACAGACTACAAATTCAACCTACACTCTGTGTCACTCTTAAACCCTAATGCTGCTTTATTTGTACTTAGGACAACTGAATTTTATCTAGCTCCCCCCACCCCCAAGACTCTGGGAGAATTCTAATGATATTAAGAATTCATCTAACAGAGCCGAGACAGAAGTGAGAGCTCTGTAGAAGTTAGAAGGCTTCCAATATTTAGAGGATGAGCCAATTAATATTTTAAGTACCAAAATGAGTTCTCTGGGGAATTTGTCCTAGGAATTCAAGGTTAGTTTAAGCATATTAATAAAACAAAGGAGAAAAATCACATAAGCATCTCAACAGATGCAGAAAGCATTTGAAAAAATTCAGTACCAGGTTTCTCAGCAAAGTTTTAACAAAAGAGAATTCTTCATTGTGATGAAGGGCATCTATGAAAAGCTACAGCTAACATCATCCTTAATGGTGAAATACTGAACACTTTCCCTCTAAGACTGAAACAAGGCATGGATATTTGCTCTCACCACTTTTATTCAACATTATACTTGAGGTCCTAGCAAAGCTGTATAAGATCAATACAGAGAAATCTACTTTATTTTTATATATGAACAAAAAACATTTGGAAAATAAAATTAACAAAATAATTCCATTTACAATAGAGATTAAAAAACAAAACCAGACTACTTAGATATAAATTTAACAAAAGATGTGAAAACCCTCTAAGAGAAAAGTGAAATATGTTACCAAAGGTAATTAAAGAAGACTACAATAAATGGAGAGATAATCTGTATTCATAGATTGAAGAACTCAATATTGTTAAGATGTCATTTCCCCCCAAAACAGTCTATAAATCAACTCATTGCCAGTCATAATCTTAGCAGGCTTTATTAAAAAACAGAAATTGAAAAGCTGATTCTAAAATATATTTGGGGATGCAAAGTAACCAAAAGAATCTTGAAAAAGAGCAGAATTATAATATTATTACTACCTGACATCAAGATTTACTATAAAGCTATAATAATCAAGATAGTATAATACTGGCACGGGACAGACAAATAGATCAACAGAACCAAACAGAGTCCTGAAAGAGATCCAGGTTTATTTGGTCAATTAATTTTCAACAATTTTGCTACTATAATTCAGTGGGGAAAAGAAATTCTTTTAAATAAGTGATGCTGGAAAAACTGGATGTCCAAAAGGAAAAACATGAACCTTAATCCCTACCTCTCAACACACATAAACATTAATTTAGGGTAGTTCATAGACCTAAATACAAAAGCTAAACTGTAAAGCTTCTGAAAAAAAATGAAAACATAGGATGATATGTTTGTGACCTGAGAATAGCCAGAGGGTTCTTACACGGGACACAGAAAGTAATATGCATGAAAGAAAAATTTGATAAACTTCATCAAAATTAAAAATGTATACTCATCAAAATAGATCACTAAGAAAATATATGAGTAAGTCATAGATTAGAAGAAAATAGTCACAAAGTATATGTCTGACACTGGTCTTGTTTCCAGAATAGATTTTTTTTTTAAATGTCCTACAACTCAATGATAAAAAGACAACATTAATTTTGTTTAAATGGACAAATGTTTAAACATATGCTTCACAAAGATACATCATTGGCCAATAAGTACATGAAAAAGACATCACTTGGCATCAGGGAAATGCAAATTAAAATAACAATGAGATACAACTCCATATCCAGTCGAATAGTTAAAATTTAAAAGACTGATAATACTAAATGTAGGCAAGGACATGGACCAACTGAAACTCTCATCTGTTGTTGACAGCGTGTATAATGGTACAATCACTTGGGGAGTTTCTTATAACACCAAACATATATCCATCCTCTAACCCAGCAGTTCCACTCCTTGGTATTTATCCCAAAGAAAGGATATGTCTGCAAAAAGACTTGCATAAAGATGTTCATAGCAATTTTATTCATAATAGCCCCAAACTGGAAACATGTCAAGTGTATACTAACAGGAGAATGGCTAGACAAACTGTAGTATGTTCATGAATAGAATACTATTCAACAATAAAAATGAACTACTGATATGCACTACGACATAGATGTATCTCAAAACATGATGCTGAGGGAAAAGGTCTTACATAAAAGAGCATATGTTACATGATTTTATTTATGTGATAGTTTAAAAAAAGGCAAAACTAATCTTATGTATAAAACATTAAAATAATGATAGACTGTGGGGCTGGGGATGGACTGAAAGAGGCAAGAGAGAACTTTGGGGTATGATGCAAATGTTCTGTATCTTGGGTCACACGGGTGTACACGTTTGTAAAAATTCACTGAATTGTAAAATTTAAGATTTGTGCCTTTTATGTGTGTGCGTAAGTAAAATACTGGAAGACAACATCTAAAAATTGTAGTAAATATGTTAGATTAGTAAGAAAATGAATGATTTCTAACTTTCTGATTCATTGATCTACTGTGTATTATAGCTGGTCTCGTCTCCAAAGACTGTCCCCTAATGAACTGTGCCTCCCAATATTTGTGCTCTTTTGTAGTCCCTTCCCTTACTTCTGGGCTGGCTGTGTAAATCACTATTAACCAATAGAGTGCAGTGAAAATGACTGTGTAACTTTTAAATCTAAGTTATAAGATGCCTTGTAGCTTCTTTTTGGACCTCTTATAATGCATGTTCTGGGGGAAACCAACTGCCATGTGAAAAGTCCAACTACCTTAGACTGCTATGCTGAGAGGAAACCCAAACTGGCCATGTGGACAGGTCACTTGGAGAGAGAGGGATGCCTGACCAGCCCCCACTTGTTCTAGCCTTTCCAGCTGAAATGGACATTCGGTTGTGTCAGGCTTTCAGATGACTTCAGTCCCAGCTGCCATTTAACTGCAATGAATTACCCAGCTGAGTCCAGTCAACCCACAGAACTGTGAGAAATAATAAATTATTGTTTTAAACCACCAGTTTTTGGGGTGGTAGCTTAAACTATAGCATTTCTATAGATAAATGAAACATTATACATAGATACATGCATATATACATGGACATATAAATACATAGATGCACAAAATGTACTATTTCTATAATTAAAAAATAAATTTTATATTTTTCTGCCTTTATAAACATGATGCCAAGTATTATGACTCTCATTCAGTTAATTTATTCATTTACAACATACATTAAGTACCAGATATGTGCTAAAACTGCTAGAGATACAAAATAAACATGACATAGATACACAGCTGTTGAATTCCATTATTTTACACGTTAAGTGAGTGAGGGGAATGTCTGGGGTCATGAAGGTAGAAATGACCACAAGGCAATTGGAAATTCAAGTCTAGCACTCAGTATATATTTAAGAATTACCTTAATTTGTATGTGTGCTCAAGTCAAGAGAATAGATGAACTCTTCCAGGAAGAGAGATTTAGGGGGAAAAAAGAATGGGATCTACAATGGGATCCAGGCAGAGAGAAGAGTGGTTATTAAGAGACAGACCACGACAGAGCTATCAAAGAGCTAGGAGGAGAATAAGGGGATACTAGTGTCCTAGAAGAGGCAGAAGGAATTTTAAGGAGGGTATGGTTAATTATGTTTATTCTCACAGAAGTCAAATATGATAAAAACTAAAAAGTATCCAGTACAATTGCCAATTAGAATATACATTGGTTACCAGTCTGAGAATGAGTGAAACCCCGTCTCTACAAAAAATAAAAAAATTAGCCGAGCATGATGGCACATGCCTGTAGTCCCAGCTACTTGGGAGGCTGAGGCAGTAGGATCGCTTGAGCCCAGGAGTTTGAGGTCGCAATGAGCTATGATGATGTCACTGCACTCTAGCCCAGGTGACAGAGCAAGACCCTTTCTCAAAAAAAAAAGAATATACACTGGTGACCTCGGAGTGGTTTCAATAAATGTGCAGTAGGTAACAGGGATGGATAAACATGAGGATAAAAACAGACTGCAGTGAGTTGAAGGTAAGTAAGAAATTATAGATTATTGTGTTTTCTTACATAAGATTAAGAGGGACTGGCCAACTAGTGGTTGAGGGAATTTTGCTTTTTAATTTGGGAGCAACTTTATCATATTAATAAGCCACTGGGAAGAAACAATTGGAGAGAGAGTGGTTAAAGATGTAGGGAGAGCAAATACTCAGTGTCTACTTTCCTGCCTGAAGCAGCTCATCTCTTTCCCATTATGATCTGCTACGGTATTGAAACTCACCTTAAACCCATTAGATGTATCCATAAATCAAATATTTTTGGGCATAAAAATGTGAGAAAAATGACATCTTTTCGACCTTGATCTCTGCCAGGAAGTTGTAGTGTTACTATTTTAGTGTAAGATAGTTGAACCTGTATAGAATATTCTTTTTTTTTTTTTTTTTTAGAGAAGAATGAGGATGCCACAAGATTTGCAGGTATGTTCTAGCTCTAGGAAGTTTATTTTTTTCATTTAACTCAACTACAGACTTTCTTAAAAGGAAAAAGCCACCTACTCTTTATGCCACCACTCCATCCCCCATTTTTTCTTCAATGTGATAATCTCCAGTGGTCAATTTCGATCTTCTTTTGCCTTCCTAACAGCAAAAAAGAGTCTCAAATTACTTGACCCTTTGCTTCGATTGCCTGCCCCTAATTTAGTTTCTCTTCTTATTCTCACCAATGCGAAGCAAAGCCAAAATGACACACTGTTGCAATAAATGTTCTTCACTGTAAGTGTATTGCTCAATTTGAGTAGTAGTGTGTTAGACATTCGATTGCACTATTACATAGCATTGTTACCATTTTCCAAATGGGTAAATTTTCTGTGAAATGAGGCTTTATTAAGTAGTAAAATATTAAATAAATATATTGGGTTGGGGAACTTTTTTTGGTCATAGTAGTATATTACTTAGAAAGCTTCCTAATAAAAAAGAAATCCAGGAATAAATTTTTGTTACAAATTTTCTTTTAACTTTTTCTGATTATAAAACATACTGATTATGGAAAATTTGGGAGAAACAGAAAAGTACTTCTTTTGAAGGAGAACTAAATAACAAAATTATGTATTTTAGGCTACAGACCCACATAGCAACTGCCAACTGAAGTATTTGCATGGGAAGTGTCATAGACTATCCCAAACTAAATATCCCTCATTGAATTAGTAGAACTACTCTCCACACAATCACCCAACACACAAATATGGCACTTATCTATCCTGGGTTCCTTTCCCTATCCCCTGTGTCAAATTAACCATCAAATCTTAATTTATTCTTTAATTAAAAAATATATATTGAGTGCCTTCTGTTACAGAGTAGTGATATTTGTCTTGCTTCCTCTTTTTTTCAAATGTTGCCACCATGTTGCTGAAGGAACGATGTTTCTAAAATATACATTTGATCTTTCAATGGATTCCCATAGCTCTCAGAGTAAAGTTCACATTCTTTAGTCTGGTCACAATAACTTTTATGGATATTGCCAGCATTATCTCATTCTATTTCCTATCCCTGGCATCTTAAACCCCAAACAACTTGCATTTTCTAAATATGTCATGTTCTCTTTGCTTCCCTTTTGTCCTCAAGGAATGCCATCCATTTCCTTTTTTTTTTTTGAGACAGGGTCTTACTCTGTCTCCTACGCTACAGTGCAGTGGCGTCACGACAGCTCACTGCAACCTCAAACTTCTGAGCCTGTGCAATCCTCTTGCCTCAGCCTCCAGAGTACCTGGGACTATAGGTGCATACCACCATCCCCAGCTATTTTTCTATTTTTTGTAGAAATGAGGGTCTCACTCTTGCTCAGGCTGGTCTCAAATTCCTGGCCTCAAGCAATCTTCCCACCTTGGCCTTCCTAAGTGCTAGGATTACAAGCGTGAGCCACCACGTCCAGCCTCTTTTATTGTTTTAATAAAAATAATAAATCTATTTATCTTGTGTTAGCTCAAATGTAGATAAAAATCCAGAAAACCCTTCTAACCTACGGTTGAGTTAGATGGCTCTCTTCTAGCTTCCCATAGCCTGTGAAGCCACCTCAATCATTATTTATAGTGTATATTTATCATGTACCATATATTACTTGTCTATCTGTCCCATTAAAATATAAAGCCATGAGAGCAAGTAGTAGCACAGGCATGTAATAAGTACTTGATAAATGTTTATTAAACTGATAAATAGTATTTCTTTCAAGGTTGCTTTTTTATGATTTGGATTAACATTTATTCACATATCAAATAAAGGGAGCATTTGTGTAGATAATCAAAATTAACTTTTCATTCTGTTAATATGAATGAAAGTTCTAGAAGCAGAAGTTCTAGGACTAAAGTAAGGATTTATTAAGCTAAAGATAAATAGGGGAAACTACTAGGAAAGGAAGAACAATTTATCCTTAGTGAAGAGAATGGAAAGAAGAAATTACTTTGGGTTTAGTTAATGAGGAAACGATCATCAGTGGTTTTTAGATATCACTAAAAGCATGATGATGGGGAGGAAGTATTCTAAACATTCAGAAAAATAATTTAGTCATGTAACAGCATAATCTTCACAGTATTTAAATAAATGTCCACATTGTACCTAAAACTGTGGAACAGTATTAATGTTTTGAAAAGAAGGACTAAGTCTAATGTTTCTTCAATATGCTCTATAGTGCTAATTATATAAGATGTTTAATAAATAAGTGATTTCTACTCTCAGTGAGATTACATTTAAGAATGTAATTAAAATGTCTTAGCTACATAAAGAAAATTACAAGTCTTAGAGCATTATTTAAAAATTTTTCCAACTAGTAATTGCACATCTGGGAATATAGAACAAATAAATAATACTAATGTACATGTTAAAATATGGATATTAATAATATCCTTAGGCTATGAGAATTAATTCATAATGTATGCAAATGCCTTCGCACTGCTTAATATTAACTGTTATTATTAATATTTTAATATTTTATATTTTCAAAGTTAAAAATAAACCATTTGCAAATTTTTAACAATACACAACTAGTAATGAAAAAATCAGTTATGAGACTGGTAATCACTTAACACTGATCCTCCACTCCATTATATTTTTCCTAAAAATTACAAAGTTACAATGACTAGTAGTGGGAGGTAAAGGATCTAATTTATAAGTGAATTCTACCTAATGAGAAATTTGTTAGGTTACCTTGAGTCACAATAGGGTTTAAAATTATTGGAGAATAAAATGGAAGAAGATACTTTATAAAGTCTGACTATTCAACTCCTACTGCTGCATCGAATGACTCTTTTGTTTCATAAAAGATTTCTCTATAGCATGTGATGCTATTTGATAGCATCTTACCCACAGGAGAAATTCCTTGAAAACTGGAGTCAGTCCTTTCAGACCCTGCCACTGTTTTATCAACTGTGTTGCTGTAATATTCTTACTTCTTTGTTGTCATTTCAACAGTGTTCACAGCATATTCATCAGAAGTAGATTCTATCACAAGAAACCACTTTCTTTGCTTATCCATAAGAAGCAACTCCTCATCCATTCAAGTTTTATCATGAGATTGCAGCAATTCAGTCGCATCTTCAGGCTCCTCTTCTAATTCTAGTTCTTTTGCGATTTCCACCACATCTGTAGTTATTTCCTCCACTGAAGTGTTGAGTCCCTGAAAGTCAGTCACGAGGGTTGGAGTCAACTCTTTGGTCAAACTCCTGTTAATGTTGACATTTTTTTTTTTTTTTTTGAGACAGAGTCTCACTCTTTTGCCCAGGCTAGAGTGAGTGCCGTGGCATCAGCCTAGCTCACAGCAACCTCAAATTCCTGGGCTCAAGCGATCCTCATGCCTCAGCCTCTCAAGTAGCTGGGACTACAGGCATGTGCCACCATGCCCGGCTAATTTTTCTATATATTTTTAGTTGTCCAATTAATTTCTTTCTATTTTTAGTAGAGACGGGGTCTCGCTCTTGCTCAGGCTGGTTTCGAACTCCTGAGCTCAAACAATCCGCCCGCCTCGGCCTCTCAGAGAACTAGGATTACAGGCGTGAGCCACCCCGCACGGCCAATGTTGATATTTTGACCTCCTCCCACGAATCTCAAATGTTCTTAATGGCGTCTAGAATGGTGAATCCTTTCCAGAAGGTTTTAAATTTACTTTGCCCAGATCCATCAGAGGAATCACTATCTACGGCAGCCAAATGTTAACAGAATGTATTTCTTAAATAATAAGACTTGAAAGTAAAAATTACTCCTTGATCCATGAGCTGCAGAAACAACACTCATCTCCTTGTCCATCCTCACCAGAGCTTTTGAGTGGTCAGGTATATCATCAATGAGCAGTAATATTTTGAATGGAATCTTTTTTTCTGAACGGTAGTTCTCAACAGTGAGCTTAAAATATTCAGTAAGCCATGATGTAAAGAGGTGTGCTGTCACCTAGGCTTTTTGTTGCATTTATAGAGCACAGGCA